>PNEQ01083956.1:0-32602 GCA_003012365.1 Medauroidea extradentata | reverse complement strand
GGAGTAATTGTGTGCATAACTAATTGTGTTGTGAGAGTTCTAGTTGATTACTGTTTTGTGTATTTCGTAGCTTTGTGAGCTATTAAATCCAGTACTTAATTTAACTCTTTTATTTGTAATTATAAGACCTCTATCCCAAAGAACTCATGGGAATTGCCCACATATAAAGTTTGTGCTCTCAAACTTGTAACAATAATATCGTATTAGAAAATGTAAATAAATACCTTAACTGTCACTTAAAGGCTAGAGTAGAGTTAGCATGACATGCGGAAGAGTTGGCTGGTACGATGCAAGCAACTCTAGAGGAATTCAGTTTACAACAGAGTAAAAAGAATGATAATACACGGAACATACTTACAGTTTAAGGGTACAAGACACTTCCTGTGATAACAGTTTCGTAGCAAGGGTCAATAGCGGTTACTAGCACAGTAAAGACACGCCTTTATTCATAATTCTAGTGTTTTGATAAGTACATTCTTATACGAATGACTCCCATTAAAAATAACATTTTAATGAGGTTGTTTAAGTTTTGCCATTTAAACTCTGTAAAATTAATCAGTTTTGTTAATACAATGTTACACAGGCGAAACTTTTCGCACGGCAATAAATATCTGAAGTAATTCTACTGAGTGGTATTTTACAAGCCATATTGCTATAAATTTAAGTAGATTCAAGGAACGTTGACTTAAAATATAATATTAGTTGAAATATTTAGGGCATATACATACTATGTAGCATATAGTAATACATAAATTATTGCGAATGAAGTACTTTTGACTTAATGCAGTACAAATATTCCTCCCGTCCATTCTATCTTAGATAATGTCGCACTTTCTCCCAGGCCGTCTTCACAGCGATGTCCCGAGAGGAAAAAAGTTTCCATGATTTCTTGTTGCCACTTATTGTAGTCCCGACGTTACGTTGCGAATAAATTACCCAGCGCGCCGTAAAACCGCGGCCCAACCATAACCAACAACGATGCCGGTGAGAAGAACGATTTAAATGACAAGCAGGCAGTTAGTTACCTGCTGTGTTTATGACTCAGCCCGCTCTTGACAGAACAATGGTCCCTCGACCCAGCTGATCGTTACCTCGCTCTCCATTACTGATTGTTCTTTCCTTACATGGAGAGTCTTCATGACGACTTCAGACTTTAAGACGAGTCTCTAGCAAGATGCTTTCTGTTCAATAGCTGTTCTGGAAACACAATCTCTTTCCAGGAGAAGACAAAAAAGACGCCATTTTCTACTAAGGCCCGATCGTGTGTCATATTAGAAACAAAGAAATAGTAGAACGTGACATTTTCGGCTGCAAGAAAAAAAAATCTTTCCATATTAGTGGAGAACTAAAATGGCCATATACACGTGTAACGTTCTTTATATTCCTAGACTGGCATCACTCGTTCAGTTAGAGCAGTATTCAAATAAACTTCTGTGTGCCCGGCGGCCTCAGCAGGCAGTTATCTTGTGACATTGCGTTGAAGGGATTTTTTAAAAGACAGTAAGGCTATTTCTTTTCAAGTGTTAAGGTTTAAGACAAGAATTTTTTTGTACCTTTAAAAATTTATAATAAAAATAAAAATAAATTTATAGTAAAAATTTATAATAAAAACTGTTTGAAAACACATAGATAGTGCACGATAAAACTTTATATTGTTGCATGTTGGCCTGGCAGGAAGCACGTTGCATCATACTAGGTAGACTGGCCGATGATTCGACCTCAGTGATGTCAGAGGTGTTCCCAGGGGTGCTGTAATACTCCCGAGAGACGTCATTGGGATTCCCCATGTGTGTTTCGGGGCTGGGCGTAGCCCGGGATTCCCTGATGACGTCCTTGCATGCATGACTCTCGGCACATAGGGGTCAGGCAAAGTCTATTTCTAGGCCTCTGGTCACCATATTGCGCCACCGATTGACGAAACTAAAAGGGCCATACAAAAGCGAAATAACGGAGTCCTCTGGGAGTCTTACGAGCGACTCGAGTGCGGTTTGTGTCGCCGAGGATAGCTTATGGAGGCGGCATCGAGGCTGGATAACACCAGTGGGCTGTGAAAGGACGAGCAACACTTGTGGTGTTGTATCGATGGCACCAGTGAATAAGGTATCAGCGAGCTACAGCGAGGCGGTGAACTGTGGAGAACAACACTGAAGGCGTTGTATCGAAGAGAGCAGTACCTGGTAACTTAAGGAGACTGTATACCTAGTGATTCAAGAGAACGTGCGCTTCGGTACCAGCAGAAGAACAGAGTTCGCTATTGGTCGTGCTAGAATCAGGTGTTACACTTGTGGAGAGAGACTGGTGAAGACATCTTGGTGACATCAAAGTATTCTGTGAAGCTGCAGGCACATACCTTCGGAGCAGTACTGGGTGAAATAAGAAGACTGCTGCTACGTGGTGACGGACAACAAGGAGGTGCGCGACGGGAGTCGAACCAACGACCTCAAGAGTGAAGACAGTGGTGCACTCTGGGTGCTGCGCAGCACATGGCGATTCATCACCATGGCGGACTGGTAAGGCTGTACATTATCACTATTTGTAAGACTGTTAATTGGCTATATGTCTGAACTTTTAAGTCATTAATTAATAAATGGTAAACACTTTTTGTTCTTAAATTGTCAAAGTTAGTTAATGTTTCTGTGGCGCAATAATAATTGTGTGCATAATAAGACTGCTGTGAAAGTCATAGTTGCTTGCTGTTTTGTGTATTTTTGTTAAGCTTTGTGAGCTAATAAATCAAGTACTTTTAACTTATAACAATAAGACCTCTGTTCCAAAGGGCTAAGAGAATTGCCAACATGTAATTTTGCAAACATTCAACAATAGTTTACTATACAACAAATTTACTGACAATTTTATAAGTTTGCAGTGACAAGAAACATAATATTGTCAGCCAGTAAAAAATTGCAACAGTATGTAAATGTTGTTAAGTGCGACATCCTATATAACGGTTATTAAATATTTATTCGATCACAGATATTAGATAACTTATTTTATTCGCTTTAAGTACCTACTACATTATTATTTTAGAACTTGTACGACAGGTGTCTTGCAGTTAGTTAAGAAACTTTTTTCTGTAAAAGTACAAACATTTTCACAGTGATGACAAGACGTAACACTAATGACTGCAACCTATACTTGTAATTGAACATTTATATGACATGAGGAAAGAACGCGGGTTAAACTAAATTTTCAAATGCTTCCACCTTAGCTAGGAGAATAGCAATGTACTGTGAGCAACATGCAACATGGATGGTACACAAGTCACAGTTCTAACATTTATTCCTCCTTCCCGATCAACATAAGTGTGTGTCGTGGTATAAAGATGGTATCATACCCAATGATACCTCTTAGGCACAGTGGTGTGGAGTGCTACGAGCGACAATGATACATGCATTAAGTATCACTCACCACTATACAACAAACACTGAAATTACAAGGTAGGTAGACCTCTAGCACTGACTAACTCAACTACACATATTTTACGTATCAGTCTGTTGTTTCGTCGGTGGAAAACACTCGCAGCAGTGGCATGCACAAGTTCTGCACGTATTTAAGGGAGCCACCTTCCTTGAACGGTTTTGTGTGTAGGAGACTGAGAAGTGACGGAGCTGTAGAGGCGGCATTGAAGCGAGCATCAATTGCCACATCGCCAAGCGCTAAGCTAGTGTGTGAGATTCCCGCCAATACATGTTTACTGCTGGACTTTAAGCGATGACCACGGTAGCAAGTCTGTAGCACGGTTTAGTGCACGAATATATCTGAGTTTTGCATACATCTGGTGGGTAAATTTTGAAGTACTACAGCCTAAGAAAGGCCAATTTTAGTTACGTTGGAGAGCTTAGAAACTGTCTTTTTAATTATTAATGTGTTTTAACAATGGCATTCAGTCCTTAGGCCCTATGAGAAGTGTGTTTATTTTCGTACGATTTATAATAAGCTTGTGAAATATTTTAAGTCTGGTTTATGTTTTACGTAATAGTTTTTTCTTACTGGTTGTATGTTTAAAATTATGTTCTAAATTAGTGATTTGTAAAATACAGTTTATTGCGGATTTAAATATGTTTTCTTAATTTCCTATAATGACGTATTTCATTATGTTTAAATGCAGACGCCATTATTTCTACAGGCAACCTGACTGACAAGCGTTCTAATAAGTGCAGCTAATAGAGAGCCGAGCACTGATGTTCCACTTGGCCTATCACTGGCCAGTCATCTCAACAGAAAATAGAATACTGCCATAGACTTAAGTGATGTGAAGATATGACGATAGACTGATGTGCCAACACTCACTATTGGCTGGACCCTGATTTGAAAATCCACTTGCTAATAAATGAAAAGTAAAAAAAAAAAATAAAAACAGTCTTTTATTTAAATGCTTTAAAAAGAACCAAATAAACTTTTTAATTAAATCCAATCAATCAATTTATTACATTACACAATTTACACTACATAAAAGGTTGTCACAAGATTTTCTTATTTTATAAAAAATATGTTTTTTTTTGTTAAAATTACTTACATCAAGATCAAGTTACATATTACTGCGTGTTGGCCTTGCAGCAGGCACATTACATCACGCTAGGTGGTCAGCTCGGCGAGTCAACCAGTGATGTAATGGGTTTTCGCAGCTATGTCGCAACTCCCGAGGGACGTCATTGGGATTCCCCGATGAAGCCAGTGCGAATACGTAACTACCAACCGGTACGACCGAGGTAATGTCTATATTTAGACCTCAGGTCATCATATTTCATCAGCCGTTGACGTCACTGAAGGGGCCGTATAAAAGCCTCGGTATTGTGCAACATGAGTCAGTCTGGAAGTGACAGTCTTGTAGTGAGTCTTGAAGAGTCAGTCTAGTAATGTGCAGTCAGTCTGGAGTCCGGAGTCGGAAGTCTGAAGAGATCAGTATGAGTTTGTAGTTAGCAAGTATGAAGTGAGAACCGAGAGTGGTGTGAGGGGGGCGGTGTTGCCACTGGGGCGACGATGGACATCGTGAGAAGTGACGGGCCGAGAGGAGACACTGGCAGCGGTGCAGAGATGAGGACCCAGCACCTTGGGGGCGGTATCACGACGGCATCGAGGCTGATGTAACATCGGCGGAGCTGACGAGGTGTGGCATCTCGAGGATGGCAACACGGTGGCGGTGGTCGGTGTCGAGGCTGAGTAACATCAGCGCCCTGCAGAAGGGACAAACAACACTCAGGTGTTGTGTGTCGGCGCGGCTGAGCTGGCGAGGTGTGACGTCTCGAGGATGGCAACACAGAAGCGGTGGTTGGTGTCGAGGCTGTGTGACGCCATCGGGCTGCAGGAAGGACGAACAACACTTGTGGTGTTGTGTTGGAGTGCTACAGAGGCAGTGAGCTGTGGAGAACAACACTGATAGTGTTGTGTCGAGGAGGGCAGTAACTGGCTACTTGAGGAGACTGTCTACCTGGTGATTCAAGAGGAGTGGTTCTTCAAGAGTTTGCTATTGGTCCTACTCGGATAAGGTGCTAAGCTTGTGCAGAGAGGCTGGCGACACCTTGGTGATGTCAGGAAGATGTCTTGGTGACGTCGGAGTCTACTGCGAGGCTACAGGCACATACCTTTGGAGCAGTACTGGGTGAGACAAGAGGACTTCTGTTGCAGGTCGACAGGTGAAGAAGGAGGTGCGCGATGGGAGTCGAACCGAAGACCTCAAGAGTGAAAACAGTGGTGTACTCTGGGTGCTGCACTGTACATGGTGAGCCATCGTCCCTTAGGACTGTTAAGGTTGTACATTGCCACTGTTTGAGAGACTGTTGAATGGGTAGGGCCTATATGACTGAATTTCTATTGTGATTTGTAGTCTTTAATTGATTAATGGTGAATATTCTTGTGCTTTAATAGTTCTGTGGCACAGTACTAATTGTGTGCATAACTAATTGTGTTGTGAGAGTTATTGTTGATTACTGTTTTGTGTATTTCGTAGCTTTGTGAGCTATTAAATCTAGTTCTTAACTTAAATCTTTTATTTCTATTTATAAGACCTCTATCCAAAAGAACTCATGGGAATTGTTTACATGAAAAGATTTTGCTCAAACTTGTAACAATATTGTATTCTTGTTTAGCTATATAGGTGAAGCTTTTATATAATATAAAATGTGAATTGTAATTAATTTATGGATTTGATTTAATTGAAAGTTTATTGTCCTCTTTTTAAAGCATTTATATAAAATATTGTTTTTAAAAATGTTTTTTATTTTTAATTCATTTATTGTTTTTTAGTTATTTTTCCATGTGGTTCCCACGAGTATCGAATAAATATCCCAGAGCTTAGTTTAGAATGGTAAGAACTAATATACAACAGGATTCGCCCTGGTGCTATGTTCACATCATGTTTGATACACTCTTATGTCACTCAGTCCTCGGCACGACCTCGCCTTTACTTGAGTGTTTGGATGTTTGCGCCACTTATTTCAGCTTGAAGCTTACTTGTGCCTAACAAAACACAGTTCCGGTTTTGGTTTTGGATTTTTTTCCACCACCGCTAGAATTTGTCGAGGGTGTAGCTCGAATTTAGTTAAGACACGACCCCGCTAAGTCTTACCATTTAACCGAGAAGTAGTACACCATCTCGTTGAAGAGCTGAACACGGACGTCATTTTATTCTTATTCTTCTCAGGAAACCTTTTCATGTGATACCCATATCATGGGAGTGCATAGAAAATAACTAGTCCGCCATCTTGGGCGGTTCGCCATGTTACATTTAGGATGACGTCACTTAGCTGACCATGTATTGTCATTCAAACTAAATGTGCACGCAAAATTTAATCTCAATCAGTTGAGGATAACTGCAGTAAAATTCAGTTGCAAGATTTAACCCAAACAAACATACAAACATTGCCAGTTAAATAAAAGATTGTAAAATATTAAAACCCTTCCCCACTCCTCTCTCAACAGCAATTCTACGTGGTTGCTAGTCAGTGCACGTGTTTAGATACACACGTTCCCTGACTAGAAGTGTGCAGATACTAGTTGAGTGAGTACTGAATACTTGCGTTGAACTAGATTCCTTAAGGGGTATTGATCTCTACCACCTTGTATGTATCTGTTTCTTCTCGATAACTTCTGTTCCAGTCGATGTATCAAAATTTTTGTCACGACAAGGCATAGATACAAACTTAATCAATTTTCTGTAATTGCTAAAACCATAACATATTCATTATTTTGCAACGGGAAACAGCTGAAGAGGAAAAATTGCTTTATTTACGGGAGCGACTACAGAGACCTCAACATTAACAGAAACAATTCCGTATGGATTCCAAAACATGAATGAAACAATAAACTATGCCTTGTCAGCGCGAAAAAAGTTAAACAATGTCTCTATTTCCTGATTTATATACAAGAAAACCCGTAAAACCGATCTGACAGGGATCAATCCCCCTTAAATATTGTCGTCTACAACTACTGTAGCTGGATAACTCGTGTTTGGGTAGAGAACCGCATATGTCGCATTGTTTCCTAACAGCACGCTAGACTGTAAGCTGTTGATAGTTCGTGCGACATATGCTATAAGCATACAATGTCGTGGTTCCAAGCGGGGAACGAGTTTTATCAAAGCATTACATTTTATACTATAAAGTGGTGAGTTGCATGTAAATCAGTCTAATTCTATCCTGACATCACACAAGTGACTGTGGCTAATAACTCACTACAGGATATGCAGTATTCTCCGCTGCCAATAATAGTTACATTTGTTAGGTTTTTGTTTTGAAACGTGTTTTAGAATTTTTTTATTTGGAGTTAAAACATGTACGTAACTTCACTTGAACATAGTCCAATGCAGAAAATAACTTAATACAAAAGTAACAAAAACTAAGAATGTTAAGAGTCAACATA
Source organism: Medauroidea extradentata (assembly GCA_003012365.1). Taxonomy (NCBI): domain Eukaryota; kingdom Metazoa; phylum Arthropoda; class Insecta; order Phasmatodea; family Phasmatidae; genus Medauroidea; species Medauroidea extradentata. Next base: position 24,745 of record PNEQ01083956.1, on the reverse strand, counting down.
GGGAACTAACTCGACAGGAATGAAGCGTGTAATTATAGATGGAAGGCCAGGAAACACAGAGCAGTTAGGCACCCTAATACTCTCAAGTCACTGGACGGATATGGGCATTTTTCTATGTGCAGACACGTGACTTTAAACACCGAGATGTTTATTGGTCGACTGTTTGGAGCAGAGTTCAGTATAGCGACTTATATATTGCCAGTACTAACGTATTTGTAGAATATAAGATTAACGCAAATATTTCTCACGTGAAATGTTGATTAACCATTTACTAATAAACTACCATTTGCACAGACTGAAGCGAGTTGTGAGAGACACACATGCCGGTCGCTCTGGCCAGCGCGGTGAATGGCCTCAGCTATACCGGGGTGAGGGAGGAGGTACTGCGTGTTGGAAATATGGTGCTGGCGGCGAGTGCTACTGATTCCTGGGCAAGCAGGCTAACAAATGATGAAGTCCTGAAGAGAGCAGAAGAAACATCCAGGCTGAGAGAAACAATCAAGAAAAGAAGAAACTGTTGGGTAAGCCACTTGCATTCATCATGGCGTATCACACTGCTTGAAGGGAAACTTGAAGGAAAATCAACTAGAAGACGAACAAGAATCGAGTTCGTGGATGATATTAAAAATGATAAAACAGCTGGCTCTAAATAAAAATACATTGGACGATGACACTCATGCTACTCACCAACCGGCAGGTTGAGGAGAAAAAAGAAGTTTTTTGCAGTATAGATTGGCAGACACAATAATTAGTAAAAGTGCCAAAGCATCAAATAAATAAAAATTACTTTACAATATTCCATTTTAAAAAATGCCCGTTTCTTGCATGTATAGGCATCGTGTGAATCATCAGTCGGTACTGCTACAGGAACCAGCAAGATAATCACAGCACAAGTTTATAGAACATTGGTTAAATCATTGTCGCAGAAAAAAGAAACTGCTTCCTTGTAGATGGGTTTATGATTATGAATTCTCACGACTTGTTTGCAGAAAGGTTTTGATACAGATAACTATGTCAATTTATGCTTCCAAAAAAGATTGGGGACTATATATTTTACTCTCCCGTCTACTTAAGGGTAAAGTCTGCTTTGGAAACTACATATTAAAGGCAAATTTTTTACTCCCCAATCAATTATGTCTTTACACCTCACCGATAAGCTCTCTGCTGATATTTAAGATTTAACTGTTGTACAGTCACTAACCCTTATATTAGGGGATAACACCCGCCTAATGGTGACGGTGACAAATTACAAGAAGGGAGAACGTGAGTTTAGAATCCCTATTAATTTGCGAAAACACTAACCAAAAGAAAAGTTAAAGGATCGCCCAATTCCAGAAACTAATAACTTCAAAAACCTCAGTAATGGTATATACTGAAACAGCAAAAGCCAGTACTAGCTGCAAGCATAATCATCACACTGAAATCCCAATCATGGAAAATGTAACAAGTAGATTAACTTCAAACATAAAGTAGTATAGAATTCCAGGTTCAATCAAAGGGATTTATTCAAAGTCAAACAAGCAATAACAAAAGCAACAACATAACCTTAAACATTATACAAATTCAATAAACTGCCAACATAACTCGAAACATTAGAAATAAAAATACAACGTTAATAACACTGAACAGCAATTTTACCATTCAAATTTAAAATGTGTACGGAAAGTACCAAGTTAATCGAAATCGTAAATCAGATCAAAAAAGGGGTGTAGACAAGACTACACAAGACTACACATTAGCCCTATCATTATAGGAAGCTAATTTCAACAAGAACAATGCTGAGTCCCATACCTCAATAGCAAACACAAACAATTATATACTTATAGGAAGTAAACATCCGGGGGACACTCGCCCCAAAATACACACAAACTACAGCATAACCTATCAAGTCCCATCCTCAGCACCCAGACCGCATGCAAGCTTGTGGCAAGCCTAATGAGCAAGTCTAGTAGTAATTCGCTCGTTGGTACGACATGTACATCCGCCTCCGCCATTTCCGCCGAGTTATGTTATTTGTTTTGCAAACTGACATACCATGTGGCGAAGTTGGGTTATGTTCTTTTGAACTGTGTTCACGTTATGCTTATTTATTTCGCGCAGTGTTCCTGCTAGTTTTTAGGATTCAGGAGAACTTTACTACTCAGGTATCGTATAAATGCTGGTAAGCTTGTCGCGTCAGGTTTGCCGCAAGCTTGTTCTGTGGTAACTAGAAAGCTTGATTCAAGCTTGCACACTTGTCATGACAAGCTTGCTGCAAGCTCTGTCTGGGCAGTGTGCACACAATATCTAACTCCCCTCAAATAGTCTCATTAAAGCGGGCACATTAAGTTGCATGATGAAAATTCACTTTCATTACATTCGGTAATTGAACTCAGCTGTTAAAAATATAGTTATCTTCATTAATTTACTTCGTGTGCCAAAACTGTAAATAATCTTCAAAATTACAAGCAAGCAGTTACAAATTAATATGTCACTAAACGAAATTATAGTATAGAAATTTTTCTCGCCGCTCTCTTGCTCTCTCTCACTATCTCTCGTGCGCTTTTACAGAAAATATCAGAAACTAGTTTCCAAAATATTTTTATATAAGGCTACAACAAATAATATATTTACAGGGAATGCTAGCAAATTTACAAATATTTCACTATATTTACAACAATATTTGTATACTTAGAATTAAGTTTTGTATACCTGCAAAAAATTATGGGATAATACCAACTTATTTCATGCTCATTTTACAACAGTTGTTTGAAGTTACGTAAACAATGTTTTGGCAAACAATTTTCAAACTAACATTTTTTTTGTGAAAGTACAAATTATTTTGTAAAATATGTCAGGCCAATAAGTTTATCTTGTTTCACATCTTACACTCCGCTCATAAACATTTATTTCAATCGTCCCTACCGGTATTAGGAAAATCTGACCACTTAAATGGCCTGCAACATTATTGTAGTAGTACCTAAACTTAGAAGGTTTTGATATTATTTTCTAATTTTTGAGGCAAAAGTACATAAAAATGTTATTGTGTATATGAAATCAAGCTTATAAATCCTCAACAGGAACAATATGTACTTTAAACTTCTCAGTGTACATATTTCAACAAGCGGAGGCAACTGTTTCCAGTTCCATTATCGCATCACGACATAAGTAGGCTTATAACTTTGCATTTTACGAACTCGTCGTGCTGCTAGAGCTTTTGAACTCGAACTATGTAAATATAGTAGGCAATATGTCAAGTGGCTTGGCAGGAGCAAGTCAACAACTAGATCCATGAACTTGTAAATAAGAATGTACATTACAAACCATTCTTCTTATATTATATTTTTGTTGGTATTTACAACAATTTTCATCAGTTTTACGAAGTAAAGTATTAACATGCAACCGTAAAATTTTTTAGTGGTTTATATGAATATAATATTTTACTAATAACCTTAAAGAGCAGGTTAAAAACTTACAAAAGTTATATTAACCAACAGTTGAAAATAACACGTACCAAAATTATTGCATAACAAACTTTACTTAAGATAGATGCACGTTCTTAAGGCAGACATTTCAAAGATAGACTCACCGGATCCATCGCTCATCTTCGCTCCTGTTAATTCATCCTACAGCTACTGCATACAGCAAGCCAATAACTGCTAATTCATCCTACAGCAAGCCTATAACTGTTGATTCATCCTACAGCTACTTCTAACAGCAAGCCAATAACTGCTAATTCATCCTACAGCAAGCCTATAACTGTTGATTCATCCTACAGCTACTTCCTACAGCAAGCCAATAACTGCTAATTCATCTTACAGCAAGCCTATAACTGTTGATTCATTCTACAGCTACTTCCTACAGCAAGCCAATAACTGCTAATTCATCCTACAGCAATCCTATAACTGTTGATTCATCCTACAGCTACTTCCTACAGCAAGCCAATAACTGCTAATTCATCCTACAGCAAGCCTATAACTGTTGATTCATCCTACAGCTACTTCCTACAGAAAGCCAATAAATGCAAATTCACCCTGCGGCTACAATATACAGCAAGCCAATAACTGCTAATTAATCGAACAGCAATTTCTTACAGCAAGCCAATAACTGCTAATTCATCCTACAGCAAGCCAATAACTGCTAATTCATCCTACAGCAAGCCTATAACTGTTGATTCATCCTACAGATACTTCCTACAGCAAACCTATAACTGTTGATTCATTCTACAGCTACTTCCTACAGCAAGCCAATAACTGCTATTTCATCCTACAACAAGCCTATGACTGTTGATTCATCTTACAGCTACTACCTACAGCAAGCAAATACCTGTTCATTCATTCTACAGATACATCCTACAGCAAGCCAATAACTGCTGATTCATCCTACAACTACTTCCTACAGCAAGCTAATATCTGTTCATTTCTCTTACAGCTACTTCCTACAAACCAATAACTGCTGATTCATCCTACAGCTACTACCTACAGCAAGCAAATACCTGTTCATTCATCCTACAGCTACTTCCTACAGCAAGCCAATAACTGCTATTTCATCCTACAACAAGCCTATAAGTGTTGATTCATCCTACAGCTACTACCTACAGCAAGCAAATACCTGTTCATTCATCCTTCAGATACATCCTACAGCAAGCCAATAACTGCTTATTCATCATACAACTACTTCCTACAGCAAGCTAATACCTGTTCATTTCTCTTACAGCTACTTCCTACAAACCAATAACTGCTGATTCATCCTACAGCTACTACCTACAGCAAGCAAATACCTGTTCATTCATCCTACAGATACTTCCTTCAGAAAGCCACTAAATGTTAATTCACCCTGCGGCTACATTCTACAGCAACCCTATAACTGCTAATTCATAGTACAGCTACTTCCTACAGAAAGCCAATAAATGCTAATTCACCCCGCGGCTACAACCTACAGCAACCCTACAACTGCTAATTCATACTACAGCTACTTCCTACAGCAAGCGAATAACTGCTAATTCATTTCCAGTTCAGCCTTTAGCAAATATCTTAAGATGTGATCACAGATGCCTTCAAAACGTCCCGATGAATGCTGTGGACTTACCTATAAACAAAAAAAAATCTTAAGTAAGAAAACATGAAATAGGTTTTGTCTTATCTTAATTTCTAAGAGACAATATTTTAGGACAGTAACACACACAACAATTTACGAGTGACTAAGTGTGAACAATGAATCTATGTGAGGGTCGGCCACTCAAAGCTGAAGGAACGTTACATACACTTCACGGAAACTTGGAACCCGAACCACATACCAAGACTGTTTGCAATACGCTTAGTAACTATTTGAGAACAATCTGTGTATCACGGTACATAGTTTGCCACAAAATTTACTTCAGAGTAAGATAATAAATTATAACAAATCGGAATAGGTTTTCATTAAAAACGTCTTAAATTTTCAAATGTAAGTTTTTTAACAATTTCGAAAATAAGTAAGCAAATAAATTATCGGTGTTTGTGACCATATTTTACTGTAAAACATCAGTTAATAATTTTTATGACTGCTATATTTGACGGGGTGGCAACTTGCCTATTGTGGCGGAAAATACAGTTTGTCCGTAAAGTCATGGAGCACTTTTGCACTTTTGACCAGTCACAGAAAATCTACGAAACAAGATACAAATGTAAAATTTTCACCAAATGAAAGGAAAACTCGTCAAGTTTCGTACATATTCAGTGCAGTTCTCTGTGGCTTCGATTTTGTGTCGTACACACATCTAAACGGATGAACATGTGCCATGAATTTATGGAAATACTGTATTTTTCTTTCTAACTTTCGTGTTTGTCAAGAATACCACGTCTCCAGTCTGGTAAAAATTACGACAGCTGCGTAAACTTGAACCGTAGCATTAAGTAAATTATAGGCTATATATTTTTTTCCGCACTGACCTGGAAATGACCGACAGATAAATGTTTGGTTGGTCAGTTTTCATAAACTTGTGAATCCATGCAATTAAATCGCAACAAAGTTAATATATGGCATTAATGAAAATGAGACACCTGTGTTTGTTTACAAGCACTGAAATTCAATCAAAGATCTTTCGATGCTATGGGACGTATTCCTGCATAGATGTACACTATAAGCAATGACAAAATGCTTAAAGGTAATAAATTTCAGTTGATCAATAGTAGACTCTTGACAATTTAAGCGCATATCCACTAATATGAAATCGATTGCAAATAACATACAAAAGCATTCACGTAAAATTACCAACACCTGTTAAACAGACAGTTTACGATATTATCAAGCATTTAAATAAAACATGCGGTAGGAGAAAATAACATTCGCTAATTTAAACAAATAAGCATATCAAGTACTACCAAACAGGTAAAAGTTTTTGGCAAACTGATGAAGACAAAAAGTGATAATAACCAAACGTTCTCAAAGTGGTACATGCTAAATGCCCTTTCACAGATCAAATTTTGCTTCAATTTTCTTTCAAACATATTGGATTCAAGTTCTTGAATGTTATGTCACGCCATTATGACGTCATAACCGTGGCCATTTTGTCTTTCAATTTATTGAATGCCATGAATTTCGTAAAAGGTTTTTTGTTTCAAACATGTTTGAAATTTTCTTGAATCAAAATATTTAAGAATAGAAAAGTAATATTCCCAACATTATTAATTTAAATAACATTTCATGTTTACTGTGTGTGAAACATACAAGATTAAAACAATTACGATCATTATTTATTTGAAGTCACATATACTAAAATAACTAGACATTTTCTAATGGCTAAAACAAATATTTTTGTGTCGTGCAGAGTTAGTATATAATTATAAAATAGCTACATTATTTATTTCGTGTATCATTTGTTTATAAGTTATGTGATAACATTTCAAGTGGTATCTTCAATGTTTATTGAATCAAATTCATTGAATCGTCGTGTTATTCAATTAATTGAATTCTATAAATATTTGATAGTGTGAAATGGCCTAACTAAATAAACGTCTTAAATTATATAAAAACAGTGGGTAACCCAAACGGTCATACAATAACTAAAACAACATTTTCTCATAACAGAGTTCGTCTCGGAGTCATGCCGCAACTCCCAAGACGATAACTTCAAAAATGCATTTTTTTTTCAAACTAAAACAATTTTCTTACTGAATAAATTATACCGAATAAATACAATGAAGCGCCTATTACAGATTCGACTGATAACTTAAAACTAGATTGCAAAACATATGAAGAGCCAAATTTTGACTCAAATTCATTTAATTAGAGAAACGCTTTACAACCTTACTTTTATTTAAAATTCGCACAAAGTAAACAGTGCTTTCAATGCTACCTATGTTAGAATTTAATTTTAAAAATGTATATGTGCACTGCCGAGTACGAAAAAAAGTAATTTAAAATTATCACTTTTAGTGATATACTATACAGAACTTTCAGACATTTACAATGTACATATTATTGTGCCTTATATCTCTATATTTGTAGAACAAGTCTCACAAGAACGTCATATTTTTATTTGTTCAGGCGGCAAGTTGCAGTGAAAGTAATTCCAATGTACAGTTACAAAACTATGTTAAATATTAAATTATATACATGGAAGTGCAGAAAAGATGTAAATTTAAAAATAAAATCTCAATTAGGAGTAGGATACTCGACTACCTATTTATTACACGCAGTTAATATGGATAAATAAATAGTCTTTCTAGCAGGGCTAAGTGCGTTTGTTTGCGTATTTCACTCGTATATTATTGTGTGTCTAATGTTTGCTATTTTGTTATGTGTTTTATAGTATTTATTCCACATAATGTGTCTCATGTCGTGTAACTGCATGTACAGTCCAAGGGTTGTTCGTGTTTCATCGCAGTATCACTCCCACATCGCTTCATCCTCGAGTCATCCAGACTTGTAAACTACTGAGATACATAATGTGGGAGGTTAACCAGACAGGGGATTACATCTCGTCATGTTCAGTTAATTACGTTTATATACGTACTTTCTATTATTTGACACACTGACACGTAAAAAGTGTATACTATATTGCACAATAAAACTCACAAGATTTTGTATATAGTTTGAACTATCTATGGTTAATTTCAGTAGGCAACATTCATTAACTTCTATGCTGCTTACGAGTAAATCTACACATTATTTGGCACGTCAGGATTTATTATTTTTTAACTTCAAATGTCCTGGCGAAAATAAATTTTGAAAGTTATAATTCAAGTAATAAAATATTATACATTTCATTTATAGCAATTTAAAACATTTCCAGGTAATTTAATGATCCACTATTATTGTATTTCAAAATGTAAATGAGAGTTGCGTTGTTTTACATTATTGTTGTTCAATCTACCTTTCCTATGTCACCTTCAAACGATGTAAGTAGTAAGATGAGGGTAAGTAATTTTAAAACATTTCGTTAATATCTTCTATAGTTGCTGACTAGGCTACATTAAACATTTTTGTTGTCCGATTCCATAATAATTTTCAACATCTGTGGTATATTTATCATCTCCAGTAATTTGTACATAGCCGAGAGACCAGACAATTTACTCATTTAAGTCGACTTAATTTTCTTTGTCCTCCTGAAACGCAGTTAGCTCAGCTGCACCAGAAGTGATTAGTTCTGTAGATATAACATGTATCGTGTAGCTGTCAAGGTAAACACAAATATGGAAACTTTCATGACGGAATTTACACGAGAATGGAAGTAAATACAATCGGTACAACTGACCTGAGACAGAATCTCCTGTCCTGTTCTTTGTCACGAATATTACCACAGAAACTCCAGTGAGCATTGACTTAGAAATAATTGCAATTTGCGGTCCAGGTTTGTTTGTGGTCTGTGTCACTCCGGTGAGCTGATGCAACAGTTGTGCCAACTGTGACTCAAGAAAAGCGCGCACATTTTAGACGTAAATAGCTGGTTTCTCCGAGCAAATAAACAACAATAAAAATGTAACAATTACTATAAAAACAGTTTTTCCTGTCTTGTTGAAACAAATATTTTACCTGAGAGACGTATTCCGGTTAGCAATCACTCTAGACGTAACTTATTAAGGCCAAGATACATAATTTATACTGCTTTCACGATAATTGCTTTTTATTCCTAAACGAGAGCAGATATCAGAAAAATGTTGCACAGTTTTGTTACTGGTTGTGACTTCAGTTTGTTGCGTCTATGTTGTTAACTCTGAGACATTCACGATGTGTCGTATAAAATAATAAATAGCATATGAGGAGGTATGGTACCCAAGGGCGGAGTATTAAACACAGAGTGCAGATTATTGACTGAACGCTCGAAGATCTGCGTATCCTGATATATGCCATTAAATGAAGACCTACAATGGAGAAGCGACGGAATGTGAAAAGCGGGGGAAACGGGAGATCCCCGAGAAAACCCGCCGGCCGACGACAACGTTCACCACATAGGCGCAAATTCTCGAGTACCTTCACGCTCTTTATCATAAATCTCACACCGCACACGTAGTCACCTGACCGCCTGACCAGTAAAACTTGCGAAAAACTGGATAAGAATAGCATTAATATACACATATTTTTATTTGAACGTTTGAAACTTGTATGTATGTCAGGGGATCGATCATACTAAAGTTCTCGGCTTGACCAGTCATCCAAGCATATCATCCATCTACTTGTATTTAACAGCTTATTGTGAGTCAATTTTGTAGCGTATTGACTAAATAATTTATTTGAAAGTATTTACATACGGACTATTTGAAATTCGATAAGCAAAAAAATTAATGTATCTCGTTATTCAATAATGCTCTCTAAATGTATTCCATGGTTTAGGCTAAACAATTGCTTAATTTCAAAACACAATTTAGGTTTCACATATTTTATATCAGCATAAGTCATGGTCATTGCATCTTTGCTTAGCACTTTTAACACGTTTTTTAACTTGTTTTCTTGTCAGTTTGTATGTTGGACACAGAATTTGCAATAGACTTTCAACTAACATCCCGATGAGCTGCAGACATAAAGTTTTAAGCATAGCTCAGAACTGAGTGACAAGAGAAAAAGAGAGAAAAAAGGTACAAACTATAACGTAATAATATAGAAAATAATATGATTTAAATATACCGCGTTAATCTAACTTCCGTAGAGCTTCTAGGCACTTTAACCTTGAAAAATAGCTCAGAAAAGGATGACAATTCAATACAAAAGAAAAAAATTCAGGCAAATTTTATTTTAAATAATGGAATTGTTAGTGACTTAGGCGAAACATTCATTCGTAAATGACTTCCTATTGCATGTACCCCACGTATTTCGTGTTGATCTTACACTATTTTAATACGATAATAATATTTGTACTTTTTAGTCAGTTCTACAAACGTGGTACATTAAAGAATTTTTTTTTTTACTTAAAATTACATTAGTTTTACTAGGGTAAGCATTCACATCTGGCATTTAAAACATTTATTGTACCAAGAAATGAATAACTAGGTTGACAATCAACAGCACATTATATGCAAATATTAGTTAATTAATATATGTTACGTTGTCATAGTTCTTTTAACAAAACACTTATCACCTAACCAATACAATTAACCCGACATAGATGGACTAACTATCGGGCGTATGAATTAAATAAGACACAATTGGAACTGCCAGATAGTTTGGGAATCCAATTACCTTCGGACGGAAATTAATTGTGTAAATTAGCCTGACAGTAAGACTAATAACTAAAGATATCTTCTCCGTGTCCTTGAACAAGCCTCGAGGCAGGATCTGGCCCTGTATCCTGTAGCAGCGGGAGAATGTAGTTGACGTAGTGGTTAGGATGTTCGCCTCCCACTATGGTCACCCGGGTACCATAGCACAACATAGTCCAGCTGTGTGCGTGACTTCACCTTTAAACCCTATACACATTTGAGTACTTTAACATTTCACTTTACGTTTCCGTTACTTTAAGAATTTTGTCAATACACAAAACAAACGTAAAGTCAAGTAACGACAGTTGCAAAACGATTTCAGAATCTTTTTTTGTACAGAAATAATGTGATATATGTATGTATATATATATATATATATATATATATATATATATATATATATATATGTATATCATTATTAATTTGCCATTAAAACATATCGTGTGGAAATAAAAATAATAAGCCCTGTTAATATAGTATTTTCAATTTACGATATTATTTTGCAGAGTAAAAGCAATGTCATCTATTGACGAAACTTACAGTTCTTTTACATATACTTCACAAATTCTATTTGAAATGTTTCTCGAATACTCGCCTGGCTGAACGTATTTGCGTGGTCGAGGCCAGGAAGTGCGGAAGCAGTAAGGGCGACACAGCTCGCGCATCCTAGCCTCTATGTACAAGTCAGTGAACTGTCGTGCAATTTCCTCGCCCACAACTATCCTCTACGAGACATTCAGTGCTGATACTATTTATGTATACATGTTATTGAAAGTGAAGGCGTATTGTACACGCCTACACGTTTTAAAATATTATATGTCAATATTTCCATACATACGGAGGACCGTAGAACCACACATTTTCGCCATTTAAAGCCCTGGGAAAATATGCTTGAATGAGTAGTTGTGAGCCTGAACTTGGTACGCACGTGTGTAATGTTCTCTATGCTAAAGCTATAGAAGAATGCACGTTGAACAGTTATAGAATAACCTCGCTCTACAGCCTGGACAGGAAGAGTAGTGTTTACTGCACCCTTGTTACCTGTGAGGCTAGTCACACACGACATACGTCACTGTCTCTCTGACGTCACACCGTGGCTTGACGCAAGTGTCGCACCGCGCCCTTCCTATCTACACATCACAGTCCCCAGCTGGCTTCACCATAGCCTTACATCTCTACACTAGTCACTGTGGTTTGTTAGTAGCATACTGCAGTCATACCTGCTCTGATACGTTTCCTTTCATGTCACGTGACAGTCCAGTTAATACAACAGTCTTGTAATGTCACACTTGAAGTGTTTAAGGCGCCCGCATACTACCCATGTGTTAGTGTGAGTGAGGCACGGCACCAATGGCGATGTTGACCGGCTCATCTGGTGCGATATCGCCTCTACCACAAGACACTAGAACAACGTGCAGTGATATCGTAGATCATTCGCCTCACAGACACTCCCACTAGTGACTCAGTCTTTTATTGGTGAAAAGATATAAGCAAAGTCCATTGCATGCTCCTAGACTAGTTTCACTGGTTTTAGCCATTATGAAAGGCTTCGAAAATATTTTTCTAATCGACATGCTGCTTTGAAACCACTCTTCCGTCATCGTTTGAAGCGTACCTTGACACAATGGGTACACGTGGAATAGGTTCTATGAAAAAAGAAACGCATTTACGAACACGCTGCAAAGCAATTTAAGAGCGTGATGGTAGGCGAGACCCTTAAGGGAAACCACTAACTTATGACCAGAAAACCACACTACAACCTACTCCTTCATATTTTAAAAAATACAACACGTCTATTAGAGACATGTTTGGGCGCCTCAGAGTGGCTCAAAACGGCTGTTTGAAACTCCTCTGCGGCTCTACCTACAAAACTGGCATTCTGAGTACTAGAACCGAATCAATGAAGCGATAGGTAGATTTCACTCTGCAACAATTGTCATTAATAAAATCACAAAGTCATCGCTTGGAGTCCCGTAAAAACGAATACAAGGGAAACTCCGCGCACCACGTTAGTGGCATGCGTTTCTCTTGACGCTCGCACCAGTCCCACCTGTGTTGCTTACCTTCTTTATTGTATCCAGTGAATAATAAGCATCACTCAAGGACTTGTCTTAAGGGGGAGTGTTAGACAATATTATTGTATTTTCAGTTTTTGAGCCATAACATTTATTCAAATAGTATTATTAAAATTTTCTTTTCGACAAAGCTTGACATAAATAACAACGGAATTTTTCATTCATTTGCCACGCAGAATATTTTGCACAAGAATTGTAGATTAACTTTCAAGAATTCTACTCCACGCTCATCTCCGTACACTCCGCATACAACTCCGCACATAGTACCACATGCTCCAGATTATCCATCCGCAAATTCTGCATGTCCTGCTCTCCTTGAGCGCCGCCATATTTACATCATATGTCATTTGTTTTGTTGAACTTTCATTTAATTAATGTTGCTCCTGTCAGATTTTACAAACTTTCGTAACATACATTGAACTTAAAATATTAATCACTTATATTTCACTTATATAAGACTTTCAACATATTCACCTTACATTAGACACACATATTATAATTTTTCCCTACTATGACTTAAGTATTCTCCGGATACGTTTCTTTTGCATCAATTGTCAAGTCACATGACCCTAACTACCCAACCAGTTCCAGCCTACCATTACCTGTCCTGAGTCATCGCAGCTTGACTTAATTTGACACGATGCAATCCAGCTCCTGGTTCAGCACTAAACATACAGTATGAAGTTAATTATCATATATTCCATCTTCCGACTTTAAATTTCACAACACCGGAACTAGGATAACATTTTTTTACAATTAATTTTAACTAAACTACAAATGTGTATTATGAAACCGTCATTCCACTCAAGATATCGTATATCGGACAACACACATAGCAATACTACTCAACCTCTCAAATCACTTTCACCTTAAAGGACTTCACTTGACCTCAGAAACCAAACTTTTCTATCCAAGTTACCTTAACACCAGCCATATTAAGTAACAATTTCTCTAGCCTACGTAAACATAAACCTAGCAACCATACATAGTTCAAACGAACAATGCAATAATGCATACCAACCAACATATACATATTACTATCCCTACCAAATCTCACCAGTCAAATCAAGGAGGTAAGATACCGTTCAATATCCCAAAGAGCAGAGAAGTAGCCAACTCTAAACCAGTAGTCTACATAAAGAGACCAATAAAATTTTAATCTAACATCTGAGCTAACTGCTCCCTGGCATTAAAACAATTATATAAACTACCTATTTACCCATCACATAAATACTAATTACCATAGTACAAACACATTCATCATCCATTATATTAACCATAATAAGAAAATTAAGGCAAACTACAAATGCAAAAATATCTAAACACACACACACACACACACACACACACACACATATATATATATATATATATATATATATATATATATATATATATATATATACACACATATATATATATACATATATATATATATATATATATATATATATATATATATAACACAACCTAGATGCATATATCTCCACACCAAACAAACATATACATAACAAACCCCTTAAGACAAAAATTTACCATGAACCACACACCATATATATGAATATAATAATTTAAAAACAGTTCTCCATTTATCCTTCACCCACATAGCTGTCTATCTTTGAACCTTCTCCAGCTCCCGCACCTCCGATTTCACACACGGGTCTCACTCTGGTGTCGTATACTCTAACATTTGCCATATCATTATAATATATGAATTTTTTTTTCACCGCACAACTAAAGCCCTTCAATATCCTTCCCAGAATTCCTGGAGCCCTTCTTCCTTTAGACACCACTCTCTCTACCTGCCTTCTCCACCCTAAGTCGCTCTCCATCATTATACCTAGGTCCTTGCATTATGAACTTATTCTATATCCTGCCCTCGCCATCCTTATATGCCCGCACTCCTGACATTCTTCCTCGTAAACCTAACAATCTTAGTAATTCTTGTGTTTATTTTAATTTCGTTCTCTTCAGTTCACACTCGTATCCTATCATTGACATCCTGCAATGTGTTCCCTCCACCCACCTCTGAGTATAAAACATAGTCATCGGCAAACAATCTTATTTTTCCACTCACCCTCAAGCCCATGTTGTTTGCCATTATTATAAACAACGAGAGGCTCAGCACGCCTCCCTTTGGTGCACCGGACATAATCTCTCCCTCTTGCGATAAGGAATCTCCCACTTTTACCCTCTGTCTCCGCCCCTTGAAGAAGTCTCCAATCCATCTCACTACAACTTTGTCTACCAGCAATTCATCAACTTTCTGCATTAACGTCCCATGTGGTACTTTATTGGCTGCTTTCTCGAAGTCCACAATACAGTGAACATTCCCCCCCCCCCCCCCCCAATAATAATTCTCTTCCACTGTATAAATGTTACCTTCACGTCATAAATTATCTTTCTAAATTTACTCCATAATATCTCTACATTGAATATAGGTACTTTTAATCAGTCAGTATTTCTGTGAAATGTTACTGCAAGAATCATAGTTGTTTTTTTTTTTTTGTTGCACTTCTAAACAAATTAGAGAAAAAATTCGCAAATTTATCGTTTCATGAGCCTAATAACATTCAATTCTAACCGATCTCAGAATGCGTTTGTTCGAAAATGTTAACTTAAGACGTTGACAATTGTGACATGCAGCTGCCTTCACAATGGTGAGAATAGGATGGAGAAGTTATGACTGTTCACTATACCACATACACCGTCTTCAACAATGTACAGCACTTGGCTAAGAACTGCAGATGGTAAGAATAAGAACCGTATTAAGTTTACAGTAGACTTAATAACAAAACCAAATATTTACTGGAGTTACGCCTACATAAATCAACGTAAGCCTTTATATTACAGAGCATTACAGCCAAGCTCTGTATTACCGTATCTAAATGGTTGTACAGTATTCTAGAACCCTCTTTTCAAACAATTGTGGGAATAACAAGTGCAAACATGGGACTTATCTTATTGTTCTTGGCCTTTCCAGTACTAAACGAGTTATTTTGATAAAATTATTTGTATTAAAAAAATTGTAGAATTTTTAAAATTTTAATTTTTAGTTTTAGCATTTCTTTAAAATACAAATAATTTTTATTCTTTATTTTTATGAGCATTACGTTGTAGCCTGTAATGTCTTTATCCACTGTGATTTTTTGAGTTTGGTATATCAGTTGGTTTTAGTGTAGCCCTTAAAACGGAAATATGCAAAATATGACTTTAACAAGCCATTACACGAAAACTATGAGAGATAAAAAAAATTACATAAGAGCCAAATTTAGTCACATTTTGTGTCTAAAATAATAAAAAAATATCTGCTACAAATAAAAAAACTGGTTATGAAAATGGCGCCATCCGCGCCCTGAAGAGACAGAGCAGTCCGCGCCTGGAGCATGGACGGCATTGCAGCGTGGCACTCGTGTTCTTTTTCACGCGAAGCAGCTTAACTTATTCATATTATGTTTATCTACGAAAAGCGGGGTATTTAGACTGCTTTATCTCCGAAAATGTTAACCGAATTCGTAAAGTGCAAAGCTAGAAGCATACGTTGGACTTTACTTAATACTATTCTAAAATAAAATGTGGTCACCGCTTAAAGTCCGGTAGGAAAATGACTTAGGAGGAAAACCTTGCACGCCAGTTTGTCGAGCTGCGAATAGAGGCGGTATGCTTCTAGTCAAGCGTGGGACACTGGCTCTTATCGCTACGATGTTCCCACGTGTCAAAGGTGGAAATTCGACACCGGTGAAGACTCCTCTCAAGCTCTTTACAAATTTAAAAGGAATTCTCCCGCAATACCTCAAACTTAAATTATGCGATACCCTGGTTTAGTCAACATTCGATTACTGTTCAGGACCTGAGGGCGTTCAAGTTGCGATAAAAACATACTTTTATATCTTTACGAAATAGTATTAGTTTCGTAGCCGATAGTTGTGAGTGCAGTTTATCTTATGAAACAATTTCAGCTCCCACAGTTTTCCCACAACGGTGCGACAAAGTCAACATTTGCTTGTTCTGCTGCCATACAAATAGTGAAAACCAACTAACCTACATAAACAAAATAATTCATTGTGATATTACATCCCATGAGCTATGCAATAACTGATTAAAAATATTATAACGTAATATTTTGAATTTTTAAAAAATCGCAAATATACAGGAGAAAAGTTGAAAATTCGGCAATTTTTTAAAATACAAAAATAGTTCACGGAATTTTTTAAAAATATTTTACTACGTAACCCGTCATATGTTATTTCACAGTGAATTATTTCACTTACGTAAGTCAATTGGTTTTCAATATTTGCGTGGCAGCAGAACATGCCAATTTTGACTTTGACGCACCGCTATGAGAAAACTATGCGAGTTAAAATTGTTTCGTAAGAGGAAGATGAACTCACAAGTATCGTATATAGAACTAACAATATTTGATAAAGATATAAAATCATGATTTCATGGCACTTGAACACACTTAACACCTTAGAAAACATGGTACAATACAGAATACTAAAACTACAAAATGCTTGCCTTAGAGCAGTCTTCAATTTAAATAGAAGAGAACTCATACCGCCGACATTGTCAAAATATGGCTGGTTAAACATTATAAACAGAAAACTCTTACACTGTCAACTCAGCTAAAATCAATTCTTCTAAGCGCACGCCAAAGTATTTATCCTCTAAATTGCGCAACATAATGCAGTCCAGTCATACAATACTAGACATAGATCAAACTCTCAGATACCCCGACACAGAAACCTATAAACGATCGTTCACATACAAAGCTAGTCATCTCTCGAACATGTTATCACAAGAGTTAAAACAATACATTTCAGTTAAGAAATACAGGATCAAATACAAGCATATTATTATTATTATTATTATTATTATTATTATTATTGTTATTATTATTATTATTATTATTATTATTATTATAATAATAACAAAACGATCAGTAAACACCGATGATATTACATTTACAACACATCTCATAGACAATATTTCATTGAATACTATATATATTGCATGTGATACAGTATATATTGTCCAAAATTTATCGATATAACTTACTATTTTCTTAACATTAGTCACTGAATTGTAATGTATTTCATTGTCAATTATTTGTATCATTCATTGTATTGTGTGCTTAATTATCTATTGTATTGTTTTATTTATTGTATTATGTCACCAATATTTTCCTTGGTAGTGGTATTATGTCACCAATATTTTCCTTGGTAGTGCTGACGACAGTAAGAATGTCAGACACAGCAAATTGTAAACAGGAATTGGAGCTGAATTCAGCGTGTGTATAAATAAATAAATTAACTGAGAACAACCACCCTGAAAAGCAACACAACTAACTACTCTGCTTCAAGAAGACGCTGCACTCATCTGGGAACAAAACTACTTGTACTAAGATCAGAGTGAGAACAACAACCATCTTGGTTTATTGTACTAAGACCGGCGGCAGCTCCCTTGTACGACACGTGTGTCTGTACCATTGCAAGTACGAATAAGTTTTTATCTCTTGTCTTCACGCAGGGGCCGCAGTGGCCGAATGGTCAGACCATTCGATTCTCGGTGGGGTCGGTTCCCGGATTTTCGCATGTGGGACTCGTGCCGGACGATGCCGTTGGTCGGCGGGTTTTCTCGGGGATCTCCCGTTTCCCCCGCCCTTTCATTCCAGTGCTGCTTCACACTCACCTCATGTCACCCCTCACCAGCGCTTAAGATCTCGATGTTAAGCTCTGACCAAAATCTCTTACTCACTCACTCACTTGTCTTCACGCTGTATATGTATCTCAGTATTTGTCTCTTGTCTTCGGGCTGTATATGTATCTTAGTTTTTACCTGTAACGTAAGCGATCCTATACCATTCGCTCGACTACGATGAAACGTTGGTGAGTTGTGCGAGCGTCCGCGAACGTTTCTAGCAAAAATATATTTTCGTGGTGGGGGAAAGGTCAGGGGTGAGGGAGAGCAGAGCGAGGCACCCGAATGTATGGTATTAAATTAAAAAAAAAAAAATGCAAACGAAGTCGAGGAAAATAGCTAGTAATTAAAATTGTATGACATGACAGGCAAACATTGATGTCAGCAAGTGTAACGCGCCTCCGACCACAGCTATGTCACTATTGACGAAGGCAGAACCCACGAATAAAGAAATAAGGGCAAAAAGAAAATGACGAGTGATGTTTGAGCGGAAACCTGTAACAACAGTGATCAGAGCCAACACTGGCGGTCATGCTGAACGAATGAGAGATGATGCAGCAGCAATCACGAAGGCAAAAAGCCGCAGTTCTCCGAATCAAGCGAGGGTAGTCGAGACGCTGTAGCTAACAGGATGTATGTAACCGGACACTGTTGCCGCTGTCGACAAACAAGGCGATCAACATGTACCGCTAGTAAATATCCGGTCAAAGAACTTCCTGCGAGGACCACTGAACGGTAGTCCCTTCCGCTTAATAGCGTCCAACCGTCCGAAGTTTCTCATGTGCGTGACAGTTTGGTGTCTAACGCAAGGCGTATTTGATACGCCAAAAAGAACAGAAATCTCTGAAGAATGTTACAAACTTACCGTAGGTTTATTTGTGGTTGTGTGTGCATGCGTTCCTATAAAATTCATCGGAATTCCGATTGCTATGAACCTGGCGAGTTGCTGTGATCGCCTGCGAAGGTTTCGTCTTTAAAAAAACGTAGGGGGGGGGGGGTGCGTAACATGTTAAAAGGGCGAAACGGAGTACGCAAAACATTTAATGGTCATTTCCTTACGCATGCCGGGATAGCTAGTTATAAACTGTAAATAATGCGCAAAACAAATCAAAATATACAAATTATTCTATTTCATCTAAACATTTCATTAAAAGCAGATAGCAAAATGAGCTACTGGGAGAATAGCAAGCGATTATGGGCCGTAATTCTCAGAAAGGGTGGCAAGCGGGCGGTAAGACAATATTCAGCTCAGTCGCCATCATTGAATTGAGCTTAACCTTTGGATATGACACAGTATTCCAGAACGTTCGAAACATTTTTCTGTCTGTTTGATACTATATTTTTGCAATTTAAACTACCTTCCCGATGAACTTAAGATTTGGAGTGAGCGAGAGATTTTGGTCAGGTATTCAGCGCTGGTGAGGGGTGACATGAGGTGAGTATGCAGCAGCACCGTAATGAAAGGGCGGGGGAAATAGGAGGTCCCTGAGAAAACCCACCGACCAACGGAATCGCCCGGCACGACCCCACCGTGAATCGAACCCGGGTCACTTTGGTGGGAGACGAATGTTGGTATGACCACCCGGCGACCGCTGCTTCTACAGACTTGCAACAGTAACATATCTCAGAAAGTAATGACAATTCTACATTCTTGTATGTCTGTTTATTTGTTTGTCTGTTCGGCACAAATTATGCTTGTTTATAATCGACTGCAAACGTTCACACAAACATACTAAAATGCCGAAAATAATAATTTAAATAAAATAATGAATACATAAAAATATCAAAACTTATTATATAGTATAAAATAATTTCTCTTGCCAAAATATTTGTTTGAGATACCCAAGGTTACACTGCAATATTTAAAAAGATAAACGAAGGGCGCATGCAGTATATAAGAGTGAGGAGTATAGAGAGTAGCTGCCGTAGAGGAAATTCACAACAGTTCATAACATTTACAGTGCAATAAGTGTTAGTGACTCAGGTAACATTTAATATCTACGTAGCCTAGGAATGGATCATTTTATAGAACTCTCCCATGCTTTTAATTCTCTGTCAAGCATACAAAATAATGACTGACTTTAATTATTTAATATTCTTAACAATCGGCTTAATATACTCATATTCCGTACGACTGGATCTATGCCACATACCTATCCACTAACTCCTTCACGTTGAACACACTTAATTTCCTAAGTATGATTTTACGCTACACAGTTTTTTGTATTTATTTACATTTCAATAAAATTGCACGTTGAGAGTGATACTAACTTATTAATTGTTTAAAGTCATTTTCTTACTCTATGATTACTCACAAGATAAACATTAAGGGACATTTTCTTTGACACATTTTAATTAACTGAAATTCTTTACATTAAGACACGCACTCTAAAAAAATTTTGTAAAATGTACAAGGATATTCTTTGTACTTTTACAAGTCCTTGTAAAAGTACAAAGAATATCCTTGTAAAATCATTAGTTTGTGAAGTAACAAAGGTAAACTTTGTAATACTACAAAGGAATTCCTTGTAGACGTACCTATACCGACAGTTCCTGCACTGTAAATTATTTTGTATAATACGGCAAGGCACTTCTTCGTAGTTGTACAAACTTTTGTAAATGTTGAAAATATTCCTTGTAAAATTATTAGTTTATAATGTTTAAAGAATTTTGTTTGCAAAAAAACTTAGAAAAAATGTGTAGCCTAAAAAAATCGTAAGTTCGTTGGAAATTACTTCTGTAAAGATCACAACCTTTGAAAAGTATTTTCTGGAATAGAAGTGAATATTTATATTTATTGCGTGCTTTAAAGGAAGAATTATTACTGAACTTTATATTGAATGTATACAAATAAATAAAGATCGACTGATACGTAAGTCAGGGTGGTCTAGGGGTAAGATGCGTAGATTTAAATACGGTGAGAGTGGTTCGATGCTTAGCAACTCCTGAGTTTTTGTTTTCTTTTTCAAAATAATCTCTTGTATACGTCCTTTATTCAAAAGTTATTTGATAAATAAGTTCAGTGTTGTTTATGAAATACAATGAACATTTAAATTTTTTTCCCGTATTGAAAGTACAGCTACAAGGCTAGTCCTTGTAATTTTACAAACATACTTTGTATTTAATTACAAGGACAACCATTGTAGTTTTACAAGTAATTTCTTTGGCAACTGGGTTTCCAAGGCTTTTCTTTGTACAAATACAAACATTTTTTTACAGTGCGTAAAACTAACATAACTTTTTATTATTTTAACCTACTCAGTGGTGATTGGTCCTATTTGTGATTCCATTTCATATACTTAAAAAAAAAAACATGCCTTTTTTGCTGTTTTATGAAAAGTTGTAGTTAAGTAGAGGTATAGTTGCAATGCATAGACAGTCCCATTATAGGAGTGTTTTAGATATAAGTTTTAATACGAACTAATGTAATGTATTAATAAATCCTGTTGTGTGGTGCTGCAAGACATTCCTAGCCTCTGCACCTCTGAGACACGACATATGAACTACAACCTCGGTAGGAGTATCTTCCTCCGACCGTCGTGGCCACGCTACGTGTGTGCTGATGGTCAGAGAATAAAGTTTAAGCAGTCATACTAGATAGCTGTTAAACTACACTGTAATGTTTTAGAAATACGTGTTTGATCTCAATTTATATTTCAGTGAAAATAGAACACAGTTGAGACAAGTAAAAATGTTACCATTTACCAAGCTCCCCAACACGGCTAAAAACTGGTCTGTTCAAGAAGGTAGCTGGTGCTATCGTCCAAGATACAGGACATGGGTAGGATGAGACGGTGTGCAAAGTACGGGCTATGAAAGGTTCACTAAGAGCAGTAGGAAAAGTACCATTATAGGCCACGGTCGATTCCCCAATACAACCTTATGTGACATCGTACAAGATGCAGGACATTACTGATTATTTATTTATACAAATATTTGTAAAATAGCATATGTAAGAGGAAAGTGGAAAATACATGGATTTATTTTACTTGCCGTACATGTAGATGCAGTGGCGAGCTGCGACTGTCGTGCGAGCAATGTAAGAAGATGTATACTATGGCGGCGGTACAACCTCGATGTGCGTTGTGCAGCTCGTGTTTCTATATGCGACACGCCGCAGCGGCCACCTGCACGCCTATCTCGGGTCTCGTAAACACTCGTATGACAGCAGATATTATGACCTAGAGTTTTCCTGTGTGAACTCTCTTCTGCAAGATAGTGCTTTGACACTGATGCGACATGCTTCTAGGAGCTTTGAGATAATAACGTGCCGCGAGACTTCTAGACTTTTGATTAAGAGTATAAAGGAAAGCTGCGGCAGAGACAGGAGATTTTTTGGTTGGCAGACATCTGGTGTAAGTTATGACGATAGCGATGGGTTGCGAGAAGTATTCAAGAGTGTTCAGCGAGATTGTTTGCGGTAAAGAGTAGTGCAACGAGGGAGTTCCGGGGCTTTAAGAGGATAATTGGTGTGTTCCTAGTTAGGACATTGTGAGTGGTTATAGAGACATTTCATGCACAGAGAACTTGTATAGAGGGCTGAGAATTTATTAGTTACATATTATTACCTTTATGTGTATAGCAGTTATTTGCTTTGTTTGTTATCAACCTGTAACATATTAGTGACATTTTATTTAATAGTGGTTAATTATTAGTGCCATACAGGCATCATTTTGATATAGATAGTTGTAAATAAATTAGGTAAGCTAAATTTTTTGTAATCAAAATTAATAGGTTTTAACATTTTACACGAAATCTTATTTATATAAAATACAAAAAAAAACTTTATTTAAAAATACAAAATATACAAAACACAACCACTACAAACACATGTGTATATATATATATTATTAATTAGTAGCTGCATGACAGGTAAATATTTTCCGTTATAGCCAACTTGTTTTGGGTTTCCTTAGTTTATTATTTTGCACAGTAAAAATTAAAATATAGAAAAGGAAACCCATTTTAAAACACTTTTGTTTGCCTATTTGTATTATAATTAATTTTCAGAAAGAATAAACCTTATGTATATTCTTAAAATAATAACATTTCATTGAAAGCCTCCGGGGATATTTTTAGGTAAATTATACAATTATTACAGCAGAAGATAAAACGTATGTAAAACAATCTGACGAAAGTTTAAATAATATTCGCGAGTTATTGCAGTAGTTTACTTAATATACATGTGATTACAGCGTTCACAAGAAAGTGTTGGGTGAACAATACGTACCGTGAAGTCCTTCAAGATGTTCAATACAATGCACGTGAATTACGCCAGCCTCTACCGAGACCCTCAACAACAGATCCGGAAGGCCGCTCAGTAAATCCGCTCCAAAATCTGATAAGAGGTCTTCTCGGCATTCTTGGCGCTGGGTTCAGAAGCCTTGTGCTTGCCTAGAATCTCGACACGCCAAATGTCCTCCTTCGAACACTACACATTATCTCGCTGGTTGATGGCATTCTTAGACCTTCCTGTTGTCTATGATCGCAGAGCGTCAGTACTAATAACACCGAGTAGGCCTCAAGCGCCAGACGAAACACAAGGACCTGCGAATGGCTCAGTGGTTAGGGCGCTTGTCTCCCACCGTGTGGCGATCAGAGTGCGATTCCCGGCGGAATCAAGCCGGAATTTTGCATGTGGGAAACACGCCGGACAATGCATTTAGTCGGCAGGTTATGTCGTGTATCTCCGTGTACCATGCCCTGAACTTACCTCCATACTTACTCACTCCTCACCAGCACCGAAAGTTTCCCCTGCTATGCGTTGACCAATGTCTTACACACAGCGTGAGAAGACAGCAAACTATCGAATCGGCGGCTAGACATTGGGAATGATGCTAAATGAGGGCTGGGAAGTGTACCCAAACTTCGAAAATATTTTCAAAACGTGATTTTAAATTTGAGGCTAAGATTCATAGTGTTTCAGTCACTATTACTTGATAGTATGGTTTTATTCACATTATTCACATTTCTCCAAAGAAAATTCTGTAAAAAATATTTAACTCTTAACTGGATTTTCCATTCCATCTGAGTATTGCAAGCATGTACTGCATTCTTCAAGTGATTAAAAGAAATGTTTAAGAGGAAACTATTTTAACTGGTTTTCACCAATATAAGAAGTCTACGGCCCTCAAATCATTCTATGTGACTACCGTGGAAGCAGTATTTCGCTATTTCTTGCAATGCGCAGTCGACAACACAGAGCATTGCGCGGTAGTTACCAGGTAGCACTGAGTAGTGGATACAAGGTAGCACTGCGCGGTAGTTGCCAGGTAGCACTGAGTAGTAGATACGAGGTAGCACTGCGCGGTAGTT
>PNEQ01083955.1:0-16835 GCA_003012365.1 Medauroidea extradentata | reverse complement strand
AAGCCAGCCCCTAAGGTGGGAAGGTGTAGAGTGTGTAGTGTGCCGAGAGTCGGGAGCCCGGAGAGCTGCCAGCGTACTCTAGCGGGAGTGCCAGGCTGGCCCGGCCCGAAGGCCGAGCCGCTGACGACTGACTATCTGGGCGCAGCGCCCTCCTTATATACCCCTGGGAAGGGCTGAAGTACCGTTAGCAAAATGGCCGGTCGGCCGCTCGAGGCCGTCTGCATCTACAGGTGTGCCACACTCGCACAAGGGAAATACTTTCTCTGGGCACAAATTTACTCTGATATACAAACAAACTTCCCGACTTGAATTATAAATGCGCGCATTGCCGTTTAACACTATAATTAATACACAGAAACACATAATAATAAAACATATTTTTAAGCAATAACAAACAGTACAATTTATATTTACGTGCGTATTTCCCGTGATTGCTGTTTAGTGCACATTTACAGAGTCCGTGCACGGGATTGGCACCACTGGTAAGGCACTCGGCCGTATTTGTAAACAAACACTTGTACAGGTTATAAATATTACAAAGGTAGTGAAACA
The DNA here is from genome assembly GCA_003012365.1 of Medauroidea extradentata. Lineage (NCBI taxonomy): Eukaryota > Metazoa > Arthropoda > Insecta > Phasmatodea > Phasmatidae > Medauroidea > Medauroidea extradentata. The sequence continues at coordinate 16,283 of PNEQ01083955.1, read as the reverse complement.
TGGAAAATAAACACTGGATAAACACTTGGACGTAAGTAAATATTGTTTCACAATTAAAGTTTCGTCTTCCACTCTTACATGCTAGAATATTATTGTTACGTGAAAATAAACGGCAATCGGCAAAGGTGCGGGCGAATACTAGTGCTCTTAGGCCTAAATAGTAAAGTGTTAAAAATCGGGGGCGAGCGTTAACGTAATTTATAAGTGGACGTGACGGGATGGCGTCAAGGTATGATGGTACTCCTGGCTGCAATGGGAGGTACGTTCCTCGGTTGGTGCAGTTGTTGAGAGCGCATGGTGGCACTGGCACTTCGTCAGTCTTCTTGTCGCTCATCTTGCGGTTTCTGGGCGCCACAAAGTTTTATAAAGACGACTTCAGACTTTTATGGGATTTTCAGGGGTGTCGTTTTTCACAACTATTCCTGCTTGAAAGTCACTGGCTCGATCTTCGGCCCCACGTTAGGCGTCATGAGAGAAAAATTGGTTGCACTTTGCTCGCAGGGGGAGTTCCAATATCCTTCAGGGATGTAGGGTGGTTTTGGTTTGGTGAGCATGAGCGGTTTCCCTGAAGGGGCTAAGAGATTTCTTGTGTCCCGAGGAGAATGGCTTCCTGGGGCAGGATGCACAACCAAATCTTAAGAAAACACAAGGTGCACAAATTCTCACTTTATCTAAAGGAGGTCCGGCATGTTAGCCACTCATTTTAGAACAACTCTCGCAGGAGTCTGCACTTGCGCTGAGAGGCACTTGGGTTCCTGTTCGGCCTCTCTTAAGCTGCTGGACCCTGGAATGGGGTATTGGTGCAGGTTTCTCCGGAGTTTGATAGGGCTAATTAAGGGGCGATGTAGTCGTCATACCTCCCAAAGAATACAACTGAAATTGTCCTTCCTTCTTCCTCAGCGGCTTATTCTTTGTCCCTTTGTATATGCTGCAAAGTTTCAAAAGCGAGGGTGCTTTGCCTGACACCTGTTGTGGCAGCGGAATTACTCCTATAGGCAAACTGTTATACTGGGGGCTGCTGCCTGCCTACGTTCTGCAGCTGCAATAGGTTTACGATCTTCCACCAACTCTCTCCTTGTGAGAAATGTCAAGCACTAGGTATTCCGTGTGTGACGTTAGTTACTATTAGGAATAAAAGGAAGAAATTCACTTAAATGTCATTATTATGTCTCAATCATATACAGGTCACTGTTCACTCTATTACACACTATTACAAGTACTCCAGAAATTACAAATAATTTCTATTTGGTGTTACATTTCCGGATAGCCTGAGGTGCTTCGAAAGGTGTTCACGTAGAGAGAAAGTATTAAATGAACAAAAGTGTAATAAAATTTTTAGGTTTTGTTTATTGATGGTTCACCTGACGTATAATGACATAATGACCAATCGTTGCTAAAACACTTACATTCACTCCAGTAACCTTATCAGCTCAAACACGTAAACCTCAATAGGTGATACCAGTGCGCAATTGGGCGTAGGCTAGAGTGTTCGTCCAGGTCTTTCAACAGCTGTGAGACGCCTCTGTTTAGCCCACCCAACAACAAAGAAACTACTGAATACACATAACTAGTTTTCTCAACTGTGTCATGCACCCATTTAATGCACCTCTCTACTTGGATTTACTAACTCAGTAAACAGCATTAAAAAAAGAAGAGAAATCATCGCTGCCAATACTGCCCACTTTACTGGCGAATCCGCCCTCTGGGCTTGACACCTGCTCTCCAGCACCATACACGTCCTTCCTCGTCCGCCGTGATGCCCCAACTAATAAAACTCTCAGCCGGCCATCTCCCGGCGACCGCGCCCAAGCTCGGACGTACTACAACTGACTCCTCCCGAGCTAACACTCTGAATTACTCGGAGTGATACAACTGGACCCAAGTTGCTTGAAAGGTTGGCCAATTGACACTTATAACAGAAGAAAATTGTGTTACATAGTTACTGATAAATTTGCAAAAGCGTTTTATTCCGTAATACCAGCTAAATATTCATTAGTTTATTAATTGGGGATGTGCTGCATCATCAATCTGTCGCAGATCACCACCTTTTCAGAGTTCTGTTGCACACGACACTACCACCCACGTCAAGGCCTAACGACCAGCAGCTCTAGCTGCATTCCAGCATGCCTCTGTACGTGCCTCCAAGCGTCTGAACTCTGACCTGCCTGCCAGATAAATCCCATCCCAGAGGAAGCAAGCTCAGAGACTACCTGAAATTTTCGAAATCCAAACAAGGCAAAATATAAGAAAAATGTACTTGGCAAAGTTGCTTGAAATTAAATTCTTTTTAAAATGAGTCACGTTAAATTTACTACTTTTATCGTGCCTCAGCTGTTAAAATTTAAATTTTGAATAAAATTTTACTGTTAATTTCTCTACTAGCATCCCCAATTAATATGTTGGATTCTGCTGTATACATCCTTATACTTGGTTAAGTTGGCCTACCGGTACTTAAATTGTTATAAACACCAAAAGAAATATTAATTAAGAAAAAAAAATTGAAATTACTATATGATAAGAGACCAAGTATGGGCTACGTGCTAGTTCACATCACAAAACTCATACTACAACTCTTAGTGTATTGTAAAATGTTAGTACAGTGGAACTTCGTTAATACAAACCCTGTTAATGCAAAATTCTTATTAATAAATTTCATTTACGTTCCCATGGAATTAGATGAAAATTTAAATACCATCTTTAATGCTCAATAAAAACCTTATTATATGCTCTTTACTATAAACTTAATACCCAGCAGAATTTGAAATTAATTAAAAATACATTTTATTGCGCCAACAGATAATAACTTTTGAGTGTGTTGAAACGTGTACACTGGTTCTTAATTACATGGAAATTTTCATTTTAAATGTAGTAAAGATGGCTGTGAAAAGGCTGAAAGAAAACTTTATGCAGTGCTCACTTTATCATGAATGGCCTGCTGTAGGTGTGGAGAAGACTGAGACAATGCTGTTTGCGGATGATATGTTGGGGTGGGGAAGATAAAGAAAAAGAGTTCCAATAACAGTTGTGGAGTGAAGAGATTTTGGTCCGCATTTAACATTTAGGTCTTAGCACCAGTGAGGAGTGTCATGACGTGAGTATGGGGTAGCTCCGGAATGAAGGGGCAGGGGAAACGGGAGATCCCCGAAAAAACCCACTGACCAGCGACATCGTCCAGCCGATTCTCACATGTGAAAATCTGGGGACTGAACCTCCGAGAATTGGACCTGAATTGCCTTGATAGGAGGCGAGTGCTCTAATCACTGCGTTAACTGAGGCCTCCAGCAAGGGAAGAAATAATCGGAAGGGGATATCAAGGAGCAGCATTTTACAGATGTAGAGACCTTGAATGGAAAAGAGAGGTACCTTTACCAGAATGGAAAAGAGCGATCCCTTTACCATAAATTACGAACAGGTGCTGTACACAGCCTATTATGTGACAGTTGTCACCTGGTACAGTAAAAGCAATGTGTGTATGAAGTTTATGAGAAGCATGCTGAAAATGTATCAAGGCAAAACAGGATACAAAATGAGGTAGTAGAGAAACGTGTAGGAGTAGGGAATGTGAGTTTATTGAAAAGGCGAGAATGAGGTGGTATGGCCACATACAAAGAATGTGAGGAGAGAGAACGGCAAAGAAAATGATGGCAGTGAAGTATAAAAGACGAATACCTCAGGGTAGACAGAGAAAGGTAATGGCAGGAGTCGAGAAAGGAGAAGATTGGATGAAGATAAAAATGATGAATGGTAGTGAGACAAAAAAACATCATGGCAGTTCAGTGTGATGACCCGGCTGAAGGCTGGAAACAACAATGGTGGTAGTGGCAGCAGCAGCAGCAACGTGGATTCTTGATTGCCATGTTCAACCACATGCTTCTATTATTTGAGACGTCCGAGACACTTCGTCTCCATGCCTCCCTTGGCAACAGCAAAGTATCAGTGAACAAGCTGCATACATGGAAATGAAATACTCTGTGGCAATGTGCACCATGCCTTTGACAATATTGGCTTGAAAAATGTCTCTGCATAGTACACATCATTATGAGCAACTGTAACTTTTTTAATACTATACTCTAAGTTACATTTTAAAACTGTCCATTTTCTGTGTTATGAAAGTGTTAGTTTTAAGAAGGATGTTAAACATAGTAGATGTCACAGGATTAGACATTTTTTTCCATTCTACAGGTCTCTGTTTTGTATAGGGTCCATTTTGGACAGGTTTGACTCTGTTGTGTGTGTTTTGGGGGTGTGTGCCTGTGCCTGTTTGTCTGTGTGCTGGGGTGTATTTGTAGCCTGTGAAGGGAGGGAGATGTTTGTGTGTGTGTGTGTATAGAACTTTGAGGAATGGAGATATGTATAGGTATAAATAATGTATATAAAAAAGAGCATGTGTGTGTGAATCAGTGATGTGGGTTACTCAGTTGGATAAGCACAGTGTACTGTACTTTTTAGTGTGTGCATAATACAGTTTCAGTGACTGTCTACCATGAAAACAGGAGTTATTGTTGAATGAAATATAACTTTAATGTAATACGCTATAGTCTTATGAGCAAAAATATTCTAGAAAAAGATATACCAAATACAGTGTAAACTTTCTCTTATCTTTTAATTGAATTAGAATTTGTCCAAAATTATAAATAAATTTACACAAGCTCTCAGTAAAGCAAAATACTGAACTGATAACTGTATAAAAGTTTAATTGAAGTTATCTGTTGCGTACATAATTTCAAATATCTCAGATTTAATGACATAAATTATGTTAGTTACCTGTACTTTGTTCCATAACCAATTACCAAATTACGGTAAGCGATATTGTGGCTTTGATTTTGAAACCAGAAAGACCACATTTTTTCTTGTGCAATATACAAGAGTTGATTCCCCACCAAAGCAATCTCACCTTTCTGTTTAACATATTCTTGTTAAAGGGAAGGTCTCTTTCATCCACTTATGACAGCCCTGCATGCAGCCTGCTTTTCTCTTTGGCTTTGCCAGAAACAGTATGAAAACGAAGGAACAAATTAAACCTTTGCATTAGCTGATAACATGATACCCTGATGAGTTGCTGGCTGCTCTGTGCATTGAAATAAAATCTTTAATGACAGTAACAATTCTACTCCAAATTTTGTTATTTTTTAGGGTTACTGAGAGTCTATTCGTAAAATCTCTACCTTCCTTAAGTCTAGGGTTCATAAAATCAGGGTTGTAGTTTATTTCCAACATTTGAAACCATGATTACTGTAACTCAGATTTTAATAACTAGATAATAAAACAATAGGGGCCTGCCTGAGACTTTCGTTAGCACTCGCCTAATAAATATATGGGGTCACTGCTTAAAGTTACATTTAGACAAGTTACAGATGGGAACCTGGCACACTGGTTCATTATCTTGCGCATGGCAGCAGTGCCATTACGAGTACTTGCTCATATTGCCTGTCTTGCTCCCTATTTCCTGGCCTTCAGATGCTGTTTAATGCTTCAGGTAGGCAACCACTAAGTTGTCCCTCTTTACAACGTCACCTTGTGCATACTGCTGGCACTCACATCTTTGTACATTCATGTGTAACCCCATCTTTGCCACAATGCTTCATGATTAGAGTACAGTGGCTAGCCTCAGTACAGACAGGTACCGAGTTACGTAAGGCGCAACATACATAAATTCGAAGTTTCGCAACTTTTTGCCCGAGTTGTGTCAACGTGTTAAAGCACGAAATGACGTGGCACAGCTAACAAAACGGCTTGCGTTGCAGATAAGAAAACAGCTCACGCGGAACATGTGTGATGCTTGCTTTGTCTCTCAATTCTCAGTGTTTTGTTGATCACAGCAGCTGCAAACAGCAGTATTGCTTGTTATTGTGTGTGACGGAAGTGCTGGTGTGGATCTAGAGTGGTGAAGAGAGGGGTAGGTAGCCTGCCACTGGCGCAGTTAGATAGGCCACAAGGTGGTGGTGCCAAAAATTTTTACTTACTAAATCTTAACCTGTATGAAGGAAAGCAGAGATTCGTCCCTGCATAGGGATTACAACCACATCATTATCTCTGCAGATATTGTTTGTTCACCAGTAAAATTTTATCTAAGTGTAAGAATGAATGACCAAATGAGACAGTAAGAACTGCAATGGTTTGCTTACATAAGCCGGGGAGAAAGGTGCGGACAGTTGTGATACATTTTCAAGACAAGAAATTGTACGGTTTCGACTAAAAAGTCATTTAACAATCATTTTGTTACTTTCATAACTAAACAAAACCATAAATAGCATTAATTGTCTTGATCAAAGTTGGCGAACATGGTGAAAATTTTGAACAAAAATATATTTTTTAGGCTTAAGGGAGAGGGGCTCCCTGCAAAATTTTAATAGTTTTGAAAAATTTAATAAATGTACAGGATATGGTTTGTTTTATAGATATATATTGAGACTATTTTTTACAGTAATGAAAATATTCTAGTTTTCATACTTTTTGTATAATGGCAGGTCAAAGCCCAAATTTGCATAAAATGGTTTAATAAAAAAAACCAAATGACTTACAGAAATGAAATAATTCACACTGAATAACAGGGTCACGGGCTACATCTTGATATGTATGAAAATCACATTTGAATACATTTTCTATTTCTAAAAAAATTTTTGAATTTGAAACAAAAAATTGGCAATTTTAATTATTTTTTAAAAAAATACATATTATGTCACTGAGGACTTTTACATACCTCTTGACATAGTCCTTGGCACTGTTATTCAGTGTGAATTATTTCATTTCTGTAAGTCAGTTGGTTTTCGTTTCGTGTATTAAACAGTTTTATGCTAATTTGGCCTTTAACATGCCACTGTATGAAAACTATGAAAGGTAGAAAATTTTCATTACCGTAAAAAATAGTCACAATATTTATATCTACAAAACAAACCATATCTTGGATTAATATAAACATTTTTAAAACCATTCAAATTTGGCATGAACTCCCCCCTTAAAAACAATTTTTTTTGCGGAAACAGTAGAAAATAGGAGAGTGTGCATGGACTTCAAGCTAGCCCTGAGTGTTGTAAAACTCAAGAAGTGTGCAAATTGTTACATTAAGACCACAGATGAGATCACAAGTGCAGATGCGTGCGCGGCAAGCTAATTTCCTGAATTCTGAGCAGAAATAATCAAGAAAGGTTTTGTCTTAGCATCGATGAAACTGCCCCATTTTGGAAGCGGATGCCAGAACTGTAATTTATTTTTAATGAAGAAAAAACTATGCCTGGAGTCAAGGTCACAAAAGATAGTATCACTCACCCAGAAAAATTACACGTCTGAAAGCATGTACGTAAATTATTGAACGTACACTACACAACACAATAATTTTTATTTTTTAATAGAATGACACACACAGTCCAAATTGCATTTTGCATATGGAAGATTTATGTACTTCATGCTTGCTTGGTAGATGTGTGAAACAGGGAGCATCCCGGCATCATGCTGTACATATGAGCGCGTGTGAGTGCTGCTGCAGACAAACTTTGTGCAGCATCAAGTCTCCGCCGGGCCAGCTTGGCCAGCATGTACATTGTCACCCTGTTGTCACATACTCCCTGCGATTTACGAAACTAATAATTTTGGTTAACATTGAGTGTATTACGGGTGTTTATGGTATTATTTTCATTATATGTACGTTTTATTTATTTCCTTTAGGTTCTACTAACGGACTTGTTGCTTCTAAAACATTATACCTTAAAAAAATATTTAAAATATTAGTTTCTTTTGTAGTTGCATTGAAGTACAGTACATACGATCGACTTACATAAAAATCTAGTTACATAACGGACTCAAGAACACAACCCGTAAATAACTTAGTGCTTTACTGTATTACGTTTTGGCAGACATAGTCATCCCTAATTTTTACATGTGGAAATCTTGATGATTGTGTTGGTCATTAGGTTTCCTCAGGGATCTCTTGTTTCGCCGTGCCACTTAATTTTGGTGTTCCATACTTGCCTAATATCACCTCTCTCCATAGCTGGAAACCTCGCTTGTAATCACTGACAAATATATCTTCATTTCATGTGCTCCAAGTTTACCTTTTTCGTCTTCATAGACTTAAGAATTAGCTGCCTAATCCTTTTTATTACAATTCATTTACAATCTTATCACATTGTTCTACTGAACCACTTGTTGTGCATTGATAATGTACAATATTTGTGTTTAGTTATTTGTTTATTGTAGGTAATGCATTCTGTAAAGTTTTATCATTTGTTGCCCTCACCTTATTTAATTAACAGTTTGTACTGTTGCAATTGTGACTATGATTTGATACAGGGTATGCGTCAGCTACGGATGCACATGTTGGCAGCTCAAGGATACTGTGTAGTTGCAATTGACTCTCGGGGATCTCAACATCGAGGATTGCAGTTTGAAAGTCACCTCAGAGGGCGAATGGTATGTATAGGATGTTATAAAGAACGTTTTACTGCTTGCTTTATACGCTGTTGAAGTCGTCTGCAACTTTCTTCCGCGTGCTTAGCCTTACTGGCTATAAAAACTTGTTGCTATGGAAAAATATACAGAAACATTTCAGGTTGGTTAGGTTTTGTGATTTGATTCTTGAAATACGAATAAATAAAATCAAATAAGAGTGAAATACAATTGAAAAAATATCCCAATTAGTTTCACATTTTTCCATCATATGTAAATAGGTGGATTTTCTGTTTTATTGGTATGCACAAAAATTCACACCTGCTGCCACTGTGTTATGGCAGATATGTGTCCACAATTTAAAAAATTAAGGTTGTTTGTACAAAAAGTAAAATGCTTATGATATGTATAATTTTGCCAAATGACTTCTGATACTATGCCTACTTTGTGCCAGGGACCGACACTAGAAGTGCATGTCATTTTAAGTTCAAGTTCGCCTCGAACTGATATTTATTTGTCAGATTTTCAGTTTATGGTTCAGCTGAACAGAAATGTGATTCAAGCAATCTTAAACTAATACTCATACCTTGAACCATTATCTATAGTCCTAATTTCTGTACAGTAATTTTAATTCCAGTTCACACTAACATTCCGCAAAAATTATCATTTACATTCCCAATTTCATTTCCAGTTCAGCGTGAACCGAATTGTTATAGTATTCCTTTCATTTTTATTCTCTATTACTGCCTTGTTTCGTTCCAATTCGACTTATTATTCCTAGTTTCACAGTTCTGTTTATTGTTATATTCCGGCCTGAACAGGTATGTATAGTGTTCTTCAGGGTTGCCACTGACCTGGAAAGTCAGGGAAGTTTCAGTATAGTAAAATGTTTGAATTTATTTACAAAGTCAGTTATAAAATGCCCACCTGTGTAAGTTTGCTTAGTTTTGACATTTCTCTTCTGAGAAATATGTCTGTAAACAGGTTTGCAGAGACCCTGTTTTTCCAAGACGTAAGGATGATTTAAATGTTAACACACTGGATCTACCTGGCCTTATTCTAGGAAATGAAATGTCAAACAGTTGGCAGTGAATTATTGAATGTATATCCACATGTTTTCTTACTGAAGTATTCTGAATAAATGAATAAATACAAAAATAAAGCTATATATTTATATTTAATAAATGTTTTATAGTAACCAAGTTTATATTGACTGCAAAGTTGAACTTGATATATGAAAGCAAAAAAAGTTAATAGTAATTATTTTGTTTCCTTTGTGGCATCAGTGAGATACTACTGTCTTTTTTTTTTTTTCAACGGAGTAGCTAGATTTAACTTTCGGCTGGCACTAATGTTTAACAAAATAGTTTCTAAAATCTGTGAAGATCTAGGTAATGTAGAAGGTGCAGTTGTACTGTGCCCCCTGACGCTCACATAGGTTATTGTGGCATGGTTACCGGCTCCAACATGATGTTCACAATTGGTGACTTGTACCATGTTGTGGTCATTTGTGAGGTTATATGGCCATTGATGCCTTAGATAGCTCGCTTGTTAGGTACATTAAATCTGCCATTTGGTCCAAACATATACATTCAGAATAGCATTTTACATGTCGGAGTGACTGATTATACTGGTTAGTGTTTTACTAAAATTTCTCCTGATTATCATTGAATAGACTGCAACTCTCAAAGGAAATTAGGGGGCTGCAGCAGCCGAGTGGTCAGACCATTCGCCTCCCACCAAGGTGATCCGCGTTCGATTCCCGGATTTTCGCATGTGGGAATCGTGCCAGACGATGCCGCTGGTCAGCGGGTTTTTTCGGAAAACTCCCGTTTCCCCTACCCTTTCATTCCGAAGCTGCTCCATTGTCACATCTTGTCACCTCTCACCAGTGCTAAAGACCTCAATGTTAAGTCCTGACCAAAATCTCTCACTCAAAAGGAATGTAAGAAAATAGTCTTAGTTTAATTTATTTATTACAGAGTGCATCACTTTACATTTGATATGAGTCTTATCACAGCAATAGGAAAGAAGTATTTGCAGCAGCGGACTACATCCAACTAGCGTGTTTGGTACAAAATGTCCACAGTAGTAATTCACACCATAATTCCAAAGTCAGTTGAGCTGAGACACAAAAAAAACTTCCTCAAAACTGTAACAACCACATGCTATGCTTGGTTTCCCCAGTTGGACAACACATACTAAACGTTAGAAAAAAAATATGTAGGGTGCACAAAAATGCCCCTCAGCTACGCAGATGCTTGCTAGGCTTCCCATGTCAGCGTCACTTCTCGGAGCCTTTCCTCCGCTGTCCTCCCCTCTGGCCATCTCTGCTGGACTGTCGTCACCTGTGAAGTAGCTCCGACATTCCGTCATGGCTAACACGCTAGGTAGTGTAGTTGCTTGGCTGACTGATACATCAGAACCCCAATTTATCCGAAAATTGTACAATTAAACCTGTAGATTTTAACCCCTTTAGTGCCAGGTTTTTTTACAGGATTTGCAACAAATATTCAAGGTTTTTAACCACTTAAAACAATAAATAATACTTTTTTTTTATTAATTTTTTTATTTATTTTTCCTGTTCTTTTACAGCTCGAGATATCTTGGGCAAATATCTTACAACAAATTTAAATTTTGCATAACAAAGTTACCAAAGCACACATTTTAAAATTTGATACTAAATAAACCTGCAATAAATACTAATATTTTAATCAGTGACAAACGTTGGCCCTGCCTGAAATAGTGCTGCAGAGTAGCACCTAGGAGAAATGTAAAATGACTTGTCTCCCTGAACCAAACCACCCAGCTTGGATGCGCAGCCTGACCTTACCAAAATGTGCTGACAAAGCTCGTTGGCAAGGCCATGCTCTGGGCCGTAGGTGACTCACTGCTCAATATTAAAGTCCTCATCACTGTTGGAGAAAGTAGTTATACCCAAGGAATTTTAAATATTGAAAACCAAGGCAAATAACAACAAAATGTTATGTAGCTAATACATCTTGGACTCTCATAACACAAGCAATCTGTTCCATGAATTGCTCGTGCTACGTGAATCCGTGTTACGGGAGGTTCAACTATTCCCGTGGGAAAGATGTACGTTTACTTAGTTGTTTCGAGAATATCCACAAAACAAGCACTTTTCCAACAAATGAATCCTGTCAGACATCCAAAGAAAGAAAATAGAATGTGTACATTTTATCTATACAGTATCTGAAGCATCTGAGATCAAAATAAGCATAAGGCATAACTACTTGTGTTAGCAAACACACTGTCCTATTATTTTCTCCCTTAAAATTCTACTGTCTCCAAAATTAAACAACCACGTATAAAAAAAACCATATGGAATGGTGAACACCTGCAAATACAGTTAAAAAACATCTACAAAACAGAAACAAAAGAGTGCACGTAAGCCAGTCACGGCTGATGTGCGTGTAACTTAGTTTGTTTTTCCGCCAAGGGCGCATTAACAAGGCACTCTCCGGCACAGCTGGTGTTATGTCAATATCCTCGAAGAGAGAGAGTGTGAGGAAGGGGGGTAGCTGGCATCAGTATCTTCTCCGCTTTTCACATCCACCGCCACAACTGAGTTCACAGGGGCCTGCTGTGTGAAGTAATGAACAGGTGCAAAAAACTTTCTAGCAGTGTTTGTTTTTAGCACTTTTTTACTTGTGGGTATATATGTCTCTACACGTAACAAATCTTGCCAATTTAATTTTGTATGGTAGAACTTCTCTTTTCATTGGAATCTTTATGTTCTAAAATCACGTATGCTTAGTTTATTTTGTTAAAATAAAATGTAGTCTGGGTCTTTTGCTTTCAGTTCTCATTCAGCTTTGGTGGCAGTATCATCACCAATTTCCATCTCTTTATGTCTTAATCTCATCCTATTCAATGAGTTCTTCTGCAGTGAGTTTCACATGTGAAGTGATAAGTTCATTGGCATCAGTTGTGTAGAGCTCCTCAAACCAATTTATTTGCCTATTTCAACTACTTCCTCTACTACTTCTTCCAACTGTTTCTCAGCAGGTTGAAAACCATGGAATTCTTCTCTAAAGGAAGGACATAACTTATTTCAAACACTACTAAGACAAGATTCATTATTGGAGTTCGATTCTGCACTCTCGCTTCCATAGAGGTTAACGCATCTGACGTCAACAGTTTCTAGAGATCATTTCTACTTTTCAAAATTGTTCTCACTGTAGATTCTTTTCGTCCAAAGGCATGGCAGATTACATGGATATTAGAGCGTGTGATGGTACCAATCCTGGAACTTCCTCTCACATTCACCTCGCTGCTCAGGTCCTCGATGTTGTTTCCCCTACATCAACCACGCCGTCGGTAGAACAAGTCTCTTTATTATGGGGTGGGTTCGACAGTGAAAATGAGAAGAGATCGACTTAGTGGTGAAACTACGAACTTTTTTTTATTTATCGAGGCTGAAAGCTTACAGCGGTGATACTTAATTAACACGTGGCAGTCAGTTCCAGCATTATAGAATTTACATTATTACGAAAGAGAGTTTCCTTCACAGCCATGATTTACCTCCATTACGGCCCGCGCACGGAGTTTACTTTAGCTCACCACATTAATTATAATTTTGGGAAATCAAGAAAAAAAAAACTACTACATCGCACGCTTTCCTCACAATCACCCGATGCTATTACAGCACTACCCTTCACCTTACGAGAACAGATGGATAGAAAATAAATTGGATTGAATAGTAGAACTTTGCACGGCTCTAACTCTGTCCACGTGGTGAGCAACAACCCACGCTAGCAGCACGACTAGCCGATCGCGAGCTCTTCTCCGCCACATCCTTACACCTTGACGGTCGCCGAGAGACTGGGGTGAGCAATGGCCGCCGTCGCGCTCACCAGCTAGCGCGATGGCGCCACTGTTCATAGTATTTCCGGAAACTCTCTTTAATCCAGAATATACTAAATTAAAATTACAAAGGACTAAAGCTTTACAAATGATAACGGCAAGGCTAACGTGAACAATACAGTTTACAAAAATTGTATCTTATATCTGAAACGGCTGGAAATAATAAACAAATATTGCACTCGGCCGAGTGACGTAGTTTCCTGACCTGGAACAACCTGAGTTAGCCATCTACTCGGCTAGACAAAAAAAAAGAAAGGAAGGAAGCCCTACTGATTGCCTTGGCTCAACAAACATTAAAATCCTGCGTAACTTCTTAACACTCAAGTTTAAGAAAAAGTTACACGAACAATAACTGCAGCAAATTCAATCAGCTGTAAGTAGACACCCAACATGGCCTACCTCAGACAACTTACAAAAACAATGGTTATCACTATTGCCCTATAGATTGGAAAGACTGCCACTAACCTGATACGTACTTTCAAAATACTAAATTGTTACAATAGCTGGAGTTCTGACTTGTGCTCAAAAGACATTTGAGGTATGCTGATTCTTCAGAATGGGATCCCTTACAGACATTAAGGGGAAAGTCCATTCACTGGTTGTACTTGAATTTCTGAATAAAGAAACATTCACTTTAACGTACAGTCAACAGATCGACACTCTGTTGGCAAGCCGGGCAACAGTACTACTAAACCTTTTGTGGGCTTTTAATCTCACCACTTTAAACTTGCACATGTTTTAACACTTTATTTATGGCTCAATAATTACCTTAAAATCTTAGAGGGTCTTTTATGCATCTTGGCATGTCATCTGCTGTATCAAGCTTCCATGGGAACTCAAAGTTTAAATAAATATAGATTATATATAAAAAAATAATAAAAGAAAAGGATAACTGTCCACCTTAGGGACTGGTGAGGCCAGCTACTTCACAAGCGCTGAATAACTTCTAATTTTGTTTCTAGTAAAATTGTCTGCAAAGTATAAAATTTGTATTAGCTTAAACGCGTCACAGAATTTTTGCAACTGCCATAGCCATCTTGTAAATCGCCTCGCGCTCACCATTAGGCCAGATTCATGATGTGCAGTCGGCGGTCGGCAGTCAGCAGTCTGCAGTCCGCTTCGGTTTTCAGAGATTAATATGTACCTTAAGATACGTGTATTCACAATGCGCAGTCCACAGTCGAGCAGTCCGCAGTTCAGCAGTTTGAGATTGTGAACTTTATCTCTGACTGCTGGACTGCCGACTGACTGCCGAAAAATTCCAACCAATCAGGCATTGCTCTCGTAATCACATGATGTAAAAAAATATTATTTATAGAGATTTTTATGCTTCTAAAAGCTAATTATGCAATTTTTACAAATTAAAAAAAAATTAAACTATGGCCAATTATTAAATGGCAGTTTTTTTAAAATATTGGAAAAACATCATGGCTGCTGGACTGCACATTGTGAATTGTATTCGACTGTAGACTGCCAACTGCCGGCTGTCTGCAGTCAACTGCTGACTGCGCATTGTGAATCGGGCCTAATTCTCCTGTTAAATTTATGCGCCTTTACATCGGCAGGTTAGCTAGGAGAATAAATTATCTTGCTAGCGACGTACGTAAAATATTTTTCCAATTCGAAGACAAAACCAGCATAAACAGAACAATCCCTGTTCTATTAATTTCATAGACAACAAGATACAGAGGAACAAGCAACAGATACTGCACATCACAGTCGACACAGGGTGTCTACTAGGTCACTAAAGTCACAAAAGTCCCGAAAAAGTCACGATTTGTGAAAAAGGTCACGAAAGTCCCACAATAGTCACTAATTTGAAGTATATTTTGGTATAAGTCACGAAAATTATTTCCGGGTGTTTGATTTTAGTTGAATCATTTGTCAAATGTGCATGTTTACACTACTAGTATTTCTCGTGCACTGTGCAAGTAAAATAAAGTAATTAATTTGTAAATTATTTATTATAGTAATCTCCATAAAGACAACTTAAATGTAGGTATATATTGATTACACATTTTAAAATTGAACATGCTTCGCGCTATCAGCAGTTGGAGGAAACATAATGAAAATTGTTGGCCGTGCTGCACTGTTAAAAAAAAATTTTATTAATTCAGTTTGAAGAATTCTTTAACTGAAAATCACTAAAAAGTCACTAAATTTTACTTTTACAGTCTGATAGACACCCTGACGACAGCAAGGAATTGTCTGCAACCTAATTGCTGAATATTTTTTTGTTTACTGTACAAAATCATATTTAGTTGTTTGAATAATGACAAACATAGCAAATAACATTATATGAAAAACAGTTTGCTTAAGTGAATGAATATAGGAATGCAAAAATATTGTTCAAGGTCCTAGAATAAAAGAACGAAGTTCTGAACTTCATTCACATGGCAAGAAAAGAACTTGTTCCTTATGCATTCACAAAATAAATGAACGAAATCAAAGAAACACGTTCATTGGAGCCTTGGTAAAATCTTTTAGTATAGATTACATTTTGTTATTTGGTTCATGTCCCCGATTGTTATGTGGAATCTCAAGGTGTCATGCCAATTACTTAATCTATCTCCTTGCGGTCTCATTACTAAAACATATTACATTAATGACAAATTACTTTTAATTCACAGATTCACAGAAAAATAATGTATTCACACAAGTGACTGAATGACAGAGGCACTCACATTTTAAGAGTTAGTATATCTTTTAAATTATTAATTGGTGGCAAGTGCCAATTTTTTTTTCATCATCCCCATTTAACACGCAATGCTTTTCTCATGGGAGGAAACAATCAGTCTAAAAAATATATGCCCACAAAGTACTGTTACAAGTTTGAGACATAAACTTTATATGTGGGCAATTCCCATGAGTTCTTTGGGATAGAGGTCTTATAATTACAAATAAAAGAGTTAAATTAAGTACTGGATTTAATAGCTCACAAAGCTACGAAATACACAAAACAGTAATCAACTAGAACTCTCACAACACAATTAGTTATGCACACAATTACTCCT
>PNEQ01083954.1:0-16838 GCA_003012365.1 Medauroidea extradentata | reverse complement strand
GTAATTCTCTTTTAGTGTTTTCTTATGTGCTACGGGCGTGAGGAACGCCATAAGATTCCTCTGCGCAACACCTAATCTGACGTCGAGTGGGGTGATCACGTAAGTAACGCCACGGCCGTCGGCCACGCGGCCCTGCGAGAGAAGAATCTACCGACTGAGTGCCCGTTCTCCAATAACGGGCTGGCGCACCGGGCAATTCGCTATCTAATCACCAACCCCCGCTCGTGTCACATTCAGACACATTATAAATTGAAATTATCAGTACTCTTATAAACATAACCTTAACTTGTATAGTCTTACACAAACTCCGCCCACTTTTCCCTATTGTTAACATTATAAAGTAAATAAAGATTTTTGGAGCCTTTTCTTAAATTTGTGAGCGAATGAAGTATTTCATAAATTGATAAAAAAATATGTTTTGATAAATTTTATCTTAGTGGAAAGGAAGTAGGCGGAGTTTAGTCAGACCGCCCTAACCGAAGCGCCAATAAAACACAATATTCTCGGTAACTTGGTGAACTACAGCCAAACACCAAGGAGGTCAAGTTTCCAGGCGAGTGCCCAGACCTGTTCTTCTATGGCGTAATCACGACGAAAACAAGACAGGATCGCCATTTCCGAAGCTTACCTCTTAGAGCATGAATAACTAGAGATAGCTTGGTACCTTTGTTGTGAAACCTACGTCTAGCGATAGGCAAAATATACGAAAATCACTACAAAATAATTAATGTTGCGATATACATTTCTAAAGACCCTGAGAAATTAGATTTTTATACTATTCATTCTTTAAATTCCTGGAAAACGTAAATGCCAAGACAATGTAAACAGAACATGTAAACAAACACTTATTTTACACTAAAATAAACGAGAATCGATGGATGCTGGTAATATGCGACAGCGAATCATTCTGCATATGCTTCTTTAAATGTGAGTGATATTTAAATACAATATGCTCACTTATATGTAGTAATAATTATGAAACTTGTTTCGCTCGGTGCCCATCAACAGCTGATTAGATCTAGTAATCACATCACAACATGGAAAGGGATATGCAATCAGCTCTCTAGTTGTTATCTATGCTCTAAGGTTTACCTAATGGATATCACATCAAGCGGCAGTTAACTTGACTAGTAGCTAAGAGTTCAAGTTAGCATTATCTATGAGTCATAATACAGTTTTTTACTCTGACCGAGATTTAACATTTAACTAAAGGTGTAACTAGAGGTCATAATACAGGCCCTAAGAAGGCTATTTTCCCCTGAAATTCGACCTTTACAGAGATGAGAAGAGGTGAAACTTCGATGAATAACGAACACGACGGCCCTATTGTCGTGATGTATTTTTGCTTTAATGGGATACACATAAAAATATATATTAGCCAATTTCAGATTTCTTCGAAATTGAAAATTTAAGGGAGTGAAAAGTCCTTAAAATATTTACCATTAACTATGGATATCTATCGCATCCTTTGGGATAAAGAGTTGGTTTTCACTACAAAATGTTACTTAAGTAAATACCCAAAAAGTTGTTTTAGGAATTTTTGAGATTCGACCTTCAAGCAGTAAAAAGGGGAAAATATGTTTTTTTATGAATCGTCTATATAGCTGGAACAAAATTGGCTATCATTGTGATTTATACTTCAATTGGTTACATTTACAAATGAGAAATGACTAAGACAGGATTTCAAGAAGTTTCGAAATTTGATAATTACAGAGGTAAAAATACGTGGAATATTATTTCGATTTTTCTTCCGTATCTATCGAACCAATCGAGATATTGGCGCGTTCTTTGCCTTATATTGATGTTCGTGTAAATATCCAAAATACCACTTAAATATATTTTACAAATTCAGCCCCGAAAAGGTCAAATATAAAAATAATAAAAAAGCGTAAAATGTGTTTTCGATCCAAAATCTTACATATATATATATATATATATATATATATACATACATACACACACACACTTATATAAACCCCATTGATCTTACATAAAGTATCATGTGTAACTAAATCAATATTCCATCCTTCGTTCCTTCCCTCTCGTTATTATTTTTCTCTTGTTTACAAACATCACAATAGTTATTTTTCTTATTTTTCGCATTCTTGCTTTTGATTGGCTATCATCAGCGATATCACCCGGGCGGCAAGTCAGCCTCGTCGCTTGGTGAAATGTCGCGCATCGCGAGCGACATAACTGTGATTGGTTCGTATGGTGTGACGTCATGTCACACCGCGTCGCTTTATTATGTAGAGGGTTTTAATCGTTCGTCGGATTTCGGAATCGGCTGTAGACAGAAGTTAAATTTCATTAAAGTAAATAACTATTTAAAACACGACAAGGGATACTAAAATGGTTTGCTATAGCTTCCGAAAAATCCGGCGAGCGCTGCAGCCCAACAGAACGACCGGCCAAAAGGGTTTGTTCCCGAGTTTTTTTTTTTTTTTTTTTTTTTTCAGACTGGTGCCAATAACTCAAATATTTTTTAACCAAAAGCTTTGAAAAAAATTGCGTCAATGTGCAGTCACACGATGTACAATACTGTGGATGCGTTTTCTTTTTAATAATGTACCATTCATCAGCAAAAAAATAATTTCCTTAATTTTTGCTTATTTTCACGACAAAGAACGTGGTACTTTGGGTAATGAAATCTAAAAAAACAGTTCAGTATAATGCTACAAAAAATTCAGCAACAAATTATAACATATAAGTGTCAAAACTGTGCAGCGAAATTTTGATATGAGTATTAGGTAGCAATAAAAATATATATTTTCGAAATCACTGCAAAACTCCGTAACAAGGCCTTAATACAAACAAACTACATAGTTACTGCTTGTTTCTAGTCTGACATAACTGAATTTTTACCCATTCTTAACTATAGCTTGTCATGCTTATCTCAGTAAATCAAGGTTAACCACTAAACTACCATAACTGAGGAAAAATTATAAAAATGAAATAAAACTATGGTTGCATTATTTCTATAAAAATCAGATGAAGTGTAAATGTGCGCAATCTCTATATATATAAGAGAACACTGACTGACTGACATATCAAACTGCAGCCAAACCACTGGACTAAGAATCGTGACATTTTTGTGTGGTTTCCCCTCAGGTCGTAGGCGAGCACTAACACTGGATTTTTCGAAATTCGACCTCTAAGGGGGCGAAAATGGGTGAAATGTATTTCCAAAGAAACGTTGATAGAGCTCGAACCAGACCGCATATCATCGTGAGTTTTACTTTAATAGGACACTCGTAAAAATACATATTAACCAATTTCAAGATTTTTCGAAATTCAACATTTATGGAGGTAAAAAAACCTTAAATATGTTTCCGATTAACTATATTGGGGATAGAGAGTTGGTTTTCACTTCAAAATGTTCTTACGTAAATACCCAAGGAGTAGTTTCAGGATTTATTATTATTTTTTTTTTAATTCGACCCCCAAGCAGTAAAAACTGACTAAATGTGTTTTTTATTAATTGTCTATATCACTGAATCACAATTGACTATCGTCGTGAATTTTACTTCAATTGGTTACGTATACAAATGTATATGACGGGACTCCAAGACGTTTCGAAATTCTTTAATTATTAAATTCTTTATTACATGAAATGTGTTTTCGAATGTTCCTATATATCTATCGAACCAATCGATATATCGAAATAATAATAATGATAATAAATCGTGTTTATTTTCATTGTGGCGAAGTTAAGGCATTGTCGCCTTCTCTTACACTTAACCACAAACAATAGGAAATAAATTGTACTTAAAATTGCCTACATTAAACATTTTGACGATATTTGTTATAATAATATAACAAGAATTCCTGTAGTACTTCTACCATGACAATACGGAGAAGAAAAAAAATGAAACGATAAAGTAACAGTATGCATCCAAGATAAAAAAAGTAAAAAAAAAATAAGTTTAAGTAGTTATGATCAAGTAAACTAAACTACATCTAACATCAACTATTGAAATATATATGTTTTTACATAAATATGCATATGCACATATATAAACATACAGACATACATACACACGTACGTCCACATATATAGGCTACTCATACATACATACACAAATGTACACATAAAAATATAAAATTACTATCTGTAATAAGTCGAACATCTAAAAGCTTATTATTACACAAAGACAGTTTACGCGTACACAGACGGATCCACACACTCATACAGGCTGATTAACATGGTTATATGCATAAACGCAAACGTGCATTCATTACAGTCGCATATTTCATAGGCCTAAGGTTGACAGAAATAACATTTTTCAAACGAAATAGTTTCATAGAGAGAGAGAGAAATAAATAAATAAATATATATATATATATATATATATATATATATATATATATATATATATATACACACACACACACACACTACATATATATATACTATAGAAAAGAGTAACTAACTTTTAGTGATACTATATTCTATATTATACTATATTCACTGTTTATCTTTAAAACATCAAATACAAACAGATTTGTCCAGTCCACTGCGCTAAGCGTACTTTGTACTTTAATTGCAGAACTTCTTTTTTTTAATTCATCTTTATTTCTCTATAAAACAGCTGTCCGGCTGTGGCTTCCACCGCAGAACAGCTGCCCGGCATTTAACAGCTAGCGTACTCAATAACAGTGTAAAGAGCGCGCGCAATACGCTTGTATGATATCATGTAATTCCCATCGCAAAGTCTTGCACGGGATACGAACCCGTAACCCCACCCCCCCCCCACACCCCAAACTTTAACAAATACCTGAGTTGTCAGCGAGTGTTTTCCTCGCTTTTTTTTTTTTCGCGGTCGCAAATTAGATAAAAACAATCCTTGATGCGGATTATATATCATGCTAAAATTTCAGCTCGATCGGTGCAGAACTTCTTGAGTTTTTGAAGCGTACACAGGCCAACATAACATAAATAAAATAATTTAACTAGTTAACCTAGGTAGAGGCATATAATAACTATCCCTAACTATCCAAAGAAAATTAAACTGTAAAATAATATTAATCAACCAAATGCATGAAAATCTGGAATTAAGACAATCCAAAGAGCTAGATATAGATAAAATGATTATATACACATGAAGTTTGGAAACAAAGAAAATAAATATGCTATCTTTCTGTAGCCAAATGCTACAGCATAGGTAGGTAACGTGTTCACGCCACGTTAAAATATTATTAAAATTAATGTCTAAGTTTTTTTACTGATTTCGATAAGGTAATTGATTCACCATTAAGCATGATTTTCGGGGCTTTAGCGATATTTGACGTTTTGAGAAGTTTATTAGATCCGATTATTAGGCATTGTGTTTTCTTAGGGTTTAATTTTAGTCCATGCTTTATTGACCACTCTAGAATGTTTGATAGTTCACGATTCATTACATCAATAGATAACGTTATATTACCTGGATGTACAGGAAGATAGATTTGGAAATCATCGGCATACAAATGGTATTTACAATGTAATAGTGGCTTTGGTAGGTCATTAATAAAAATAGAGAACAATAACGGGCCCAGCACAGAACCCTGAGGAACTCCTTTTTCTACTGCACGCCAAGCTGACTGATTTTCTCCGTAAACGACTCTTTGATAATGATCAGATAGATAACTTTTAATCCATTCTAATGATACAATAGAAAATTTGAAATATGATTTTAACTTTGCGATTAAAAGCTCGTTGTCAACAGAATCGAATGCTTTACTAAAGTCTAACAGAGTAAGAATTGTTAGCATACGATTATCCATGTTTTGTTAGATGCCGTCAGTTACCTGTAGAAGTGCTGTACACGTGCTAAAACCTTTCCTAAAGCTAGACTGATAGTCAACCAGCAGATTATACTCGCTTATGTATTTTGTAATCTGTTGTTGAGCAATATATTCCAGAGCTTTGGAAATAGTTGGAAGAATGCTTATAGGCCTGTAATCACTGGCACACTGAGGGTTTTGTATCTTAGTGATGGGTTTTACTACTGCCAGTTTCCACGGAGTTGGAAAACTACCCGTGATCAACGATTGGTTGAATATATTTGTCAATGCTCCAAGAATGAACGGTAAAGCTAAATTTGTTATGTCTATAGAGATTTTGTCATTACCTTGTGCTCTTTGCCTTAGATTGACGCTTTCGTATATATTCCAAATACCATTAAACTATACTTTTCGAATTCAGCCCCAAAGATGTTAAAACAAAGGGTAAAATGTGTTTTCGATTCACAATAGATATATATCGATCCAATTAATTTTTATATAGCGACGTGATTTTTGTTTAACATTGATGTTTATCCAAATACCTGAAAAGTAATTTTTGGAATACCCACCTAAGGAGGTGAAAAGTGATGACATGTGTTTTTCATTAATAGTTAGACGTATCTTGAACCCAGCGGGTTATTGTCGTGTTTTTCACATCCAAGAGACACCAGTAAAGTAGTCTAAAATGTGATTCAAGAGTTTTTCGAAATTCAGTCTCTTAGGAGGTGAAAAGACCTAGAATGGGTTTTAGATAAATATATGATATGTATCGAACCCATTGACATATTCAGTCTATTTGTGCTTCAGAGTGATGACTACATAAGTGGCCGGAAAAGGGTTTTAAGCTTTTTCAAAATTCGAACTATCAGTACTGTACAGGAGTGATATGTAATTTTTAATGAATTATCGATTTTACTTCTACTGAACGAGCTATCGTCGTGATGTTCACTTCAATTGGATGCTTAAACAAATATGTAATGAGAGAAATTAAGGTTTTTGGAAATTCGTCACCTAAAGGGGCGAAAAGGAATAAAATTTGTTTTCTGTCGGCCGATGATACTTACCACGACCAATAGAGATATTGAGGTGTTGTTCGCGTCAGAATGATGCTTACGTAAGTACCCAAAAAAAAAAAACAGTGCATGTTTTAAAATGTATAACATATGTAGTTTGTAAACTTAAGGCAGACGGTCCGAAAAGCAAGAACGACAGCGAGAAGTAAATTATACAGGAGTTTTAATTTACAGTTTTACTTGTGTGTGTTGTTGTACAACCTCTATGAGCTCAGGAAATTAATATTCTACTTTTTAAATAAATTTTCATGAATATTTTCTATGTTATGTAGCGCAATAATTGTTTGTAGTTCGAGAGAAATGAGTCTTATTTCATTCGATTACCCTCTTACAATAAAGAGTCTGTAATTACTTCACAACATCAACATTATGTGACTGTAAATAAGGCCCAAGCGAAGTCACTTTTAGTGACAGGGACAAACTTAAGACTACTTTTAGTGAGGGACAGCTGTAACTACTTATCCTATTGCAGAGTTAACTAGCAGATTTGTCATCCTAACACTTGATGATTGAACTAGCTATCTGGTATACAAAGATGTTTATTAATAAAAGTAAATATTATATGTATATGTATATGTATATATATATATGTTTGTGTGTGTGTGTGTGTGTGTATATATATATATATATATAAGTATTACACGCGAGCAAAGCCGCGGACGCACTGCTAATGTTATATAACAATGTCAGTGAATGTTACAAGATAACGTCAAATAAGAATGTAAGGCAACTTGCCTCTCCAGAAGATCTCCGAGATGAGAAGAGCAGTCTTTGTCGAGTACATCGTACAGGTCGGTTTGTTCCAGGTCTCTCTTGTAACCAATCAACAGGACATGTCGCATCCACCTGGAAGAAGTCACATGAAAACAAATTACGAAACTGGCCAACCCCTGTTTCCAATATTCTGTTCATACATTTTTAGAAAGTAGCAGTAAGTTGTCCAGTGTGAATGTGGTAATTACTCGTCCAACTGAACCATAACCACAATCGTTGTTTCTGTTAAATTTAACTTGAAAGGTATTAATAATTAGGTAGGGTGACCGCCACCACTAGCTACCTAGCATTGTGCTCAGTTTGAACAGGTGAGATTTTGAATTTCATTTTAGTTTTAAATGACAGGGAAAAGTAAATAATATTTTCAATAGCATGCTGCTGGAATCGCAATAGCACGACAGACACAAAGGTTGCGATGTGACAGTGGGAATTCTTGCTGTCGTAAACACACTAACCCTTGGTAAGACATTTATAGATGTTACAGTAGCTTTGCTCCATTAGGCATCTCTTTTTGTCCTTAGGATTAGATATGGCTCAAGGTCATCAAGGCATAGGTCAAAATGAGAACGTTGCAAATGGAATGCCTAAGAGCTCTGATCAATGTATAACATTTGTATGTGCGTAAAATACAAATACACATATAGTAGTATAGTTTGGCCGGTTTTGGTGCAGGTTTCAGAGTGTGGTGCTACGTAGCGCCGTCTGCCGTGTTTTGATGTCACAGCCTCAGCTGCGATGTTGGATGACCTTGACCTTGATCTTGAACACGCCCAATTTGCCACCAAAAGATCAAAAACCCCCCAAAGTTTTCCAAAAATACTCCAAATTTTCCAAAAAAATTCACACAAAATTTCCCTCTCATCACTGAAAATATATTTTTTCTCCTTTCTCAAAAAATGATACGACGCCATTGTCTTCTCAAAGCAGAGAGATTATGCAATCATTTATTTTTTATACTTATATGCAAGACCGACTGCCTTCAAATATGGCGAGCACCATCGAAACAGCACCACTCCCTCCAAGGAACTGACCTGTCATATTCATATCCATACTACTTATGCTGACCACCTCCTCCGCCTCTCAACCTTCCCCTATACCTACTACTTATGGTACCATATCCTTATTCTAACATATGTCTATGCAATCATATTTACTAGTGAAGTACACAATTGAAGATGCAAGTGATGAAGGTGTTATGATACAATTTTTAAAAAATCCAGTTTATTACATGAATAATGGTGTTATGTACCTACTTTTCACATAACACTCAGAACTCACAGAAAAGCAGTATGTCTTTAGATACAACAGTGGCTGAAGAGGTTATGTTACATTGTTTGGCTTAGCTGGAACGAATTTAATGTCACTTTACTCAGAACTTTGGTTTTGCAACATAACACCTTCAACCACTTGTGTCTTCAATTATACAGGTTGTCCCGAAAATACTTTCCGATATTTACACAGGTTGTAGTAAGTATGCAACAAAATAAGACGAAAACACGTGTGCACTGTATACTTAAACTCAATATTAATGGTGACATGACCAGTCAAAGATGAATGTTTAAAACCGCATTTTCCCAAAATATGGGAAACTACGCCACATACAAAAACAATATTGTCAGCATTGCTTAATGCTATTGGGATCGTCAAGCCAACAGCATATGGTGATTGATACCTTCCACCCTTAGGTAAGTAGCAGGGTTGGCTACCCCCTGATTGCATACAACTTTTTATCGTCAGGTTTTCCGTACATTTGAAGGTGGTTTGATAAGTAATGTTAGCCGTGTAACAAAAAAGGTGTTCTGGTTGCAATTGTCTAGGAGTCATCGTTTTCGTTCAAATTGGCTATTGCTAAGATGGTGGTGGACTTAAGCAGATACGAATATTATATATTATAATATGAAAAATTAAAATTATTAAATAAAGTTTTGATTAATTGTTTACATTGATTTTGTAATATTGATAATCAGTGGGCACAAAAAATGTGTAATCGGCCCGCTTTGAGAAGACAATGGCATCATATGATATTTTGAGGACAGAATAGAAAAAGGGAAAATTTTTAGGCATATAAGGGAACATTTTATGGATAAAAGTGACATTTTGGATGAATTTTGAGTAATGTAAGTATTTTTGGAAAATTTTAGGGCGGGTTCCAGGTCAAGGCCATGCAACATGGTGGCCAGGGCCTTGACGTCACAACATGACAGGTGGAGCCACATAGCGCCGTACTCCGAATCCTGCACCAAAACTGGCCAAACTATACAAGTTATTGAGTACCTTTATTGAATGCAGGTACAGGTTACAGGTAAATGTTTAGGAATTACTACGACCTGTTCTGAAGTTTCTTATTTTATATTTTTCAACATTCACGAAACTGAACACTTACAGTTAAATACAAGTATTTACTGTGAGTACATAATATGTCTGCTATTTACCACATTCCATCGATTTAATTAAAATGCCCAATAAATAAAATGGTAAAGCTCTGCAAACATTACTAGCAGACAACTTGCCCTCACAACTATTCGGGAGCAAGAGCAATGGCGTGACCTAGACGATATTACAAACGACCAAATTCCGCACTAGTAGTTCGTACAAGGCCCGCCATACCAGATGCTATGCCGGCCGGTATTGCAGACATCTTGGTTTTTATTTTCCGCCTGGTTTGGTGATTTTCACACCAGGTTTGGTAATAGAACAGTCCTATTTTCTGTCCCATGTCCTGTACCAACTTTCGTAACAGACTAATCATGTTGCAGTAAATATAGTGATGAAAATTCTATGTAAATTACATGAAATGTTTGTACAATAAACTGAAAGAAGTTTTAAATTGTTCTGTGAGCAATAAGAAAATAGTCTAACAACAATCACTTTAAGCTTGCGAGTTAAAATGGTAAACACATGGATCGTTGCAGTAAATTTTTTTTTAATTTGTTACTTTCTGGCTACCATAAAAACTAAGTTAATGAGCCTAATTTCTTCAACGTTGGTGCAAATTAACTCACAAAGTTAAAATCGGTCACAAAGATCTAAAAATAATAACTAATATCTTAATTTAACCATGTCAAGACATATTCTAACACTGTTGAACTGCAACAATATTAATGACTGCTTAAATGAACGTTCGGATAAAAGAGTGTTAGTATATTACATTTGCTTACAAACGGTCTAGTAGTTCTTGGATTACACTATTTTTAAAGTACGTATTCATGTCATGAAATATTCGAAATTGAAGCACATACATTATTAAACACAGCATAAACAAACAAGTCCCTTTTTTTACTTAGTGCCAAATGTGTACCGAGTTTGATGAAGTTCGGATAAATGGTTCCCTTAGATACCTCTTGTGATGAAGAAATGTTCAAATAGTCACCACTATGGTAATATGAACGAGTACCCCTCCCCCCTCTTCCTCCTGGTATCATGATATATTACTCGTGGGCGGGTCCTCGTCACCGCACGCTGGCAATTTGTTGGTTATAACAATGTTTCGCAGACCTCGGTCGTAGAAGAACAGGTCTGGACACTCGCCTATCTACCAATGTATTTTTCTTGACCCCCTAGTTGTTCGGCTGTAGTTCATCAAGTTACCGAGAATATTGTACTTTTTGGCGCTGTAATCCGGGCAGTCGGACTCAAACTCCGCCCAGTTTTTTCCATTGTTAGCATTATAAATTAAATAAAAATTTCTGGAGACATGATTTTAAATTGTGAGCGAAGAAAGTGTTTCATAAATTGATAAAAAAAATACGTTTTGATAAATTGTTTATCTTAGTGGGAGGGAAGTGGACGGATTCGGAGCTCGAGCGCCCGGATTACAGCGCAAAAAATGTATAGCATTATCGGTAACTCGGTGAACTGCAGCCAAACAACAAGGATGTCAAGTTTCCAGGCGAGTGTGCAGACCTGTTTTTCTACGGCCGTGTTGCAGATCCAGTTGTTCTCTGAAACCAAGCAGATTCCTGACATGGTTGAAATTGCGTGAGGTCACTTAGCTTCGTCATAGAGCTACTATAACAATACGTTGTTCACAAACTTAAACTCGCTAGACATTTTTCAGGTGCATTAATTTGGGAAATCGTGTCACTTATGAAATGCAACTAATCTCGCTCACCTCCTAAGGGAAAAATCGTCCCTAAAAAAATTCGAGTTTATAGTTGGTTGTTTCGCCCAGTTCCTCATACTGAACGTTAAATGTACTCTAGGTGCATGCGGCCAGCACCTGGTATATTTTCCCTACAGCAAAATTTCGACTAAGAATACTTACGTCCAATAAATTTAGTTATGTTCCCCATGTCCACCGATTTTATAACAATTAAAACTGCAGTCTGTACCTATCACCTATGTGTTTCTATAATTTAACAGCAAGTAGTTTTTCTTTAAAATTCAGTCTGCAATGGTAGCTTCCGTCTTCCGTGTTTCTAGCGATATTTTGTGAAGGTTATAAATTACTAAAACCAGGATTTTCACCATGAAGTTGTAAAGCTACGGAATGCAGGCGTGATGGAAGCTAGGAGTCACACATAAAATCCTCGTAATGAGACTGAATCCGAACCCCCTCGGTGAGAGGCAAGCAACTGTCTGTTTGTCTACGAGGGATCCTGTATTAGTAATGTCAGATATGTTGCTTGCTTCTCTTTCGGCATTTGCATTCCAATCCACACTAAGATTCTTCGGTCCCTGTTTTTGGAGAAACTGTTGCATGGAGGGTATTTTACTAGGTTGAACTTTTTTGTCGATTTATACGTGTTCTTTCACTAACCATAGTAAAACTATTTATTTAACATGACAGTAAAAATATCATGCGATCTCAATCTAGCATGCTTCAAATTTTACAAAGGAGGATCCAACTTAACATAGTGGGGCAAGAGGTTCTACTATCGAACAAACTATACCAATTTCGTTTCGGGATATCTTAAGCAGTTTTCGATATTATTTAATTAATATTGATTCACTGAAATCTATTTTTGTGTGTTAATTACTCTTTTGAGCCAAATCGTCACCTTACCTTATAGGATCAACACATTCATTTTGTCGAGTTCATACTCGCCCTGTATTTGGAACCGAATATGAACAACCTGTTTTTTTAATATCTGGGTGTGTTCTTAAATCACCAGTACCAAATATAATTTTCAAAAGTCAAGAATGAGAGCTGAACCGCATGACAGAGTATCAGTACCAAGTTTTTTCATGTCCGCTATATTCATTACTATGCTACAGTATTTTGTCTCGCAATCAACATATACCTACACATTTTTTTCTAAAACTATTTATTAATAGTGCTTGCTTAAAGACTCTGGCAGTTCGCTCTAACAGTACCTTTCATTATCCTAATTTTATGGGAGTAGAAGAATAAAATATAAATTCACATACGTACATTGAATATTAGTTTGTTTGAATACTCACCAGAGGAAAAGTTTTGAAATTATATTAGCTTTCTGGATAGGATTGGGAGACGTCTTCGTAGTGGGACCCATATTGCTTCTTTAGTCTACCTGAAATTTAAAAATCACAGCATCATTGGAAAACTGTACTTAAGTCGTTACTTTGTGTAAGAAATTAAATGTTTTCCAGTTTGCCTAGAAACTTATATAAGACAGCCAGTAAATTGTCAGGTAATAGACACTCTTTCATAAATTACACACTTAAGAAGAATGTATTATTTGTTCTTGACATTTACTGTGAAATTTCGATAAATGTTCTCTGTGTACTTCACGAATAAACAGAAGTGTGCCGATGCATGTTATGCCATATTTTTGCGCTGGGTGGAACTAACACGGATAAGAATATTAATAGCTCAGTTAAACTGCGAAAGTACAGTACTGTGTGTATCTCCCACTGTGAAATCTCTTGCAGGGGTAGTTCGGCTCACCAGTTGCACATTACACTTAAACAATATAAAACACCCTAATAATCACAAACCCCTTGAAAAGTTAAATTTTTTTTCATGCCATCCCACAAAGAATAAAACACGTTGATTTCACTCAAAACAATGTGTCTTCCATCATCTCGGTTTCGAAACGCTTTCAATGCTTCTGCATTCTACGTCCGTGTGAACGGCGTATGTGGTAAAAAGGCAGCAATGACAATTAGCACGTATGAATATCTATGTCGATGTTCTTAAGGAATCGCCTTGTGTTTAGAGCAGCGTAGGTTCCCGTGAACTAATGACTAACCGTACCTTAGAGGAGCAGCCTACCTTGAGCTTCAAATATGTTGCAGTGTGTTCGTAAATACGTATCATTGTATGGAACTATTCCATATGTGACCATTGCGTCAATGACAACGACGAAATGTTATTATTACGACATGTTCATCAAGGGTACTGCTGTACTTCAAAATGTAGCTTACTTACCGGATATACGTAAAACTCAGCTAGTAACATGCACTAAACTTTGCTACAAACTTTCCACCAACGAAATTATATGGTGGAATTATACGGCGTGGTACATAGCTCAACGCTAAAAGCATCACTCTATAAATGTAGGTTTCTTGAAGCCAATTTGCAAACGTATACAACCAGCAATACTAGACAATAGTCTTAGCCTACGTTTTGAACAAAATTGTTTCCAGTGTTACGAACTTGTACGGCACACTCTCTGACACCGGAACATCGTGCATATAACTGCGGCCGCCTGATGAAGTGTATGTTTGTATGTGTGAGGCGAGAATCCGAGCTACGTTGGCCGGCATATGTATTGCCTCTACGGCCAAAGACTAAGCAAATGTACGCGCAGGCTTCCTGCCGTAACGTTTTTGCTGTGTGAACCCGTCACTGTAGCAAAGTCAAATGTACTTGTAGACCTCAATTTCGAACGAATCCGTTACATATATGTTGAGAAATAACCGCGTGATAAAACCAGTTTTAGCCAAGTTTGAAGACTGTAAAATATTGCTTCCAACGTGCGTGATGCCTTGGAAGCCACATTCACAAGTAGTCTGAAGTGCGTTTTCTCTTCGTAGATAAGCATTGTGGACGCATGTTCACTGGCGTCTGAGAACAAACCTAACACCGAACACGCTGCACGCAGTTGGAGCCCCAGCCAGGCGGCGCAAGGTATCACGTGTAACTAATGAGTAGTTCTGGATAAATATTTGCTTATACAGTTGGCAAATACCATTATCTAAGGTTGTCGATTTGTATTTTATCCATATTCGCTTCCAAAATAGTATACAATTCAATAGATGTTTTCAGCGTTCACTAATCTACCACACACTCTTTTAAAAGTCCCTCAGCAGAAATGTATCTGGGAAATCTTACATGCCAGTTCAGCGCTTAGCCTCAGCGTTATAGGTTCTCAAGGTTAACGTTTCCGACATTTCGTGAAGTAGGTTTCTGAAAACTAGAAGTGATAATCTAGTAATAATATTAATATGATAAATTATATTTTCTTTCATCTAAAAATTGTTTTGAAAGTGCTGCAAAATGAGTTAAAGGTAATTTATGACTGTTATAGAAACATTTTCAAAAATAAATGTTTTAATAATTTTTTTAGGTGCCCCATTCTACCCCCAGCCATGTTTTGCCATCCCTCCCACACACTAAAACACACACAAACACATACCAGAAACCTTCGTGCAGCACACATAGCAACTCACCAAAGCTTCATTGAACCGGATAAATAGTTTAACGCATACACAGACAGACATAGCCTACAATACTGCTACGAGTAAGCACTCTCGACGATACTGGGCAGAGCGACCTGATTGGACATGCTACCTCCCCCTCCACTGCTCGCTATCGCCATTCCAATCGGACCTGACCGCGCCCAGGACAGCAAAGTTGTTACAATAGAAAACAGAAAATACATGGCAGATTTATTTAAATGAACATGTTTGCTCTAGTAAGCATAAACTTTTGAGAAGGTTTTACAATTCCATGGCACACGGGTTTGAGAGCCTGTCGCTGTGGAAATTATTTTTTACAGTTGTAATCGGTGACCTGTTGTCCATAAGAATATTTTTCAAGATGAAGTATTTTGTGCCAGATGTTGAGAGCATCGGTTTTAAAGGGGAACAAAATTTGCCGCAGTTTATTTGTAGGCCCATGGTACTTTGATAATTAATTTGCAGTATGCGTCGTTTGGAAAAGAAGGGGGGGGGGTGTAGTGAAACATTTTCATTTTCAAGTTAGATAATTCGCCGAAGAACTCGACCAGATGCTGTATCTGTCTATAAGTGAAACTGCGGATATATGGGAGTGAAATATCATTTGTTCAACACTTGGGAGGATATGCTTTTGTACGAAGCCTGTAGCCGCAATCCGTACGCACGCGGCATGTGCCTACGCGGTAATAGTTCAAAATACTCTTACTAGGTTTCATAATCAAGGCTTCTTGCCACAACTGAAACTACTCGCGGGTAACACCGGCCTGAACCTCTACCCTCTTCCGGGGTTGACGCGGAGTGTCACAAAAACTTCCAAAATTCATGATCTCACGGCTCTCTCGCGGTAAAAATCGTTGAACAACCAGCCCAGCTGCTTCCTAACGCCAGGCCACGCCCCTCTGTAACGACCGCTCGGCTGCAGACCGGGACACTGTTTATATACATTACTTTTTTTTCTTGTGTGACAAATCAAAATAACATCATACACCTTGATATATATTTGATATTATTATTACAAATTTAATTAGCTTTACTTATCTCTAATTACCCACATTCTTATGAATTATAGGGCACAGCCTTGATTGGTTGTTTAAGTGCTAGGAGAGGTCCTGTGTTCCTACCTGCAGCCCGCGGGGAGAAGAAAGAGGACATCTTAAAAGAGGGGAGGAATGTCTCCATTAGCGGCCAACAGCGCCACGGAATTGGTGTGGGTCGACACTTCACCATCTCTCAGCCATCAGGGAGAAGTAAGAGGATGTCTTGAAGGAGGGGAGGGAGGTCTATATTAGCGGCCAGCAGCGCCACGTAATTGGTGTGGGTCAACACTTCACCTCTCTCAGCCCTGGGGGAGAAGTAAGAGGATGTCTTGCAGGAGGGGGGGAGGTCTATTTTAGCGGCCAGCAGCGCCACGTAATTGGTGTGGGTCAACACTTCACCATCTCTCAGCCCTCGGGGGGAAAGTAAGAGGACGTCTTGAAGGAGGGGAGGGAGGTCTGCATTAGCGGCCAGCAGCGCCACGGAATTGGTGTGGGTCGACACTTCACCATCTCTCAGCCCTCAGGGAGAAGTAAGAGGATGTCTTGAAGGAGGGGAGGGAGGTCTGCATTAGCGGCCAGCAGC
>PNEQ01083953.1:0-16837 GCA_003012365.1 Medauroidea extradentata | reverse complement strand
GTCGAGTTCGTCATATGTTCTTTCACTAATGTTGTATTCAAATAGGAAAATACACGGAACTACGTACAATAAATCGCTACCAACCATACAAGCAGTAAAGTAACTCTTGTTAGTGGTGATGTATATGCAGTAACGGCTAGTGATTTTTTTCAAAGGTTAAATCTTTAGTGCTCACTTTATTCCGAATGGCCTATACTTACAGAGTATCATGGAGGTTGACAGTTACACACACGAAAAGGACGACACATTTTGCGTGTGTGTAACTGTCAACATCCATGACACTCTGTGAGTACATGTTTCTATCTAATTTTTAGTTGTAATTAGAGTGGCCTTTGTTATATATATACACACACACGCACATTTACATACAACATTTATATACACATACATACACAGCAAACTTACATTATAAATGCCATTTTATTGCAATTTGTGAGTGAATATCTCTCTCTGTGCGTGTGTGTGTGTGTGTGTGTGTGAGAGAGAGAGACATAGAGAGAGACAGTGTGTGTGTGTGTGTGTGTGTGTGTGTGCGTGTGTGTGTGCATGTGTGTGTGTGTGCGTGTGTGTGTGCGTGTGTGTGTGGTCAAAAATTATCACACAATTTTGTGAAGCCATTCTTAAGCATAGTGAGACCTTGTAAATTCAGGGTGCTACCATACTCAGTAGCAAAAAGTGGTACAAAATTACACAAACAAAATAATCTTTGTTTATAGAACCTTCAGCTATTTGAGACATATTACATTTTAACATTGTAGCTGAATAAAACTATGTTCTCCCCAGGGCAAAGAAAACAGCTGCCTATGTCAAAAGGTCCCCTGAGCTTGTTAACGCAGAGTCAGAGCTATAATATAGGAAAAACTTCATACCTGGGGTAGTCATCTCGAAAGTGAGACCCAACGCCTCCAGGTCTGCTGCCGTGGCCTGCTGACCCTGCCCCAGGTGCAGCTGCTGAGGTACAGGGGGAGGAGGCTGCCTCGTGTTCTGGCCTGAGGACTGCTGCTGGGTGCGCGTGCCCAACCTTGCCCTCAGCTCCTTACGCACATAATCTGTTACCCCATTGTTACCTCCTGAAACAGCGCCACCGTCAGCAGCTTGGCCTGGCCACGCCACTGCAAGCCACCATTTACATATAGATTATGTGCTTTAATCCAACCACACTCATTTAATACAACTTACACATAACTAACAACAAAGTATCTGACAATTGTCAGCTCTAGACCGAAACATTCAGAATTTAACGATGGCAAAGAAATTTGCTGTTTTCTAATCTCAGAGGATAAAATATACAGTCGAACCCCTTTTTTACTTTTCTCATATGATCAGAACAAATTATTTAAAAAAGGCAGAAAACGTAAAGAGAGAAAAATTGATGCTGTAGAAGTATTAAGGTGACCATCTGCTGAACAGCGTGCCGAGATTTGTTCATAACAAGTTTATTCAAAAACTGCTCAGCATGCGTTAAGTGATGCCTGCTTACGAACAGCATTCGAAGAATTTTACACGTGTATACCCATTACAGTTTCTCCGTTTATAAAGTTTATTTTCACTTTACCGAAAATTGTGAAAATGGGTGTTTTTGGGTCCTTTTTTAGTTTTTAGTCTCGGCACAGTATCTTTTCAAAAGAATTAACATGTGAAATAGTACGCCTTTATCCGTAATATTACGTCACAAAATAATGCCATCACTGAATGCCCCATAAGAGGCGAGCTGCCTGCGAGAAAACTGCACACCAGTTCAGTGCCTAGAACGTGCAAATATGTTCAGCCAGGTGGCAATCTTAAATAAGCTTTAGAAAAAAAAGCCAGCAAGTGTAATCTCACAGGTGTGTAAATAAGGGGTTTTACTGTAGTAAAATTTTGTTGTAAATAAGCAAAACAAACCTATCTAAAAATTGTCTGTAAAAAACAAAAGTTATGGTAGTGCAAATTTAAAAGAAATTTAAAAACAAAAACGTGACATTAAATTTTGTAAATATATAGTAGTTACTATATTAAAAAATTGTTTTGATTCACACAAACAGTGAAATACGTATACTAATTGCACTCAGTCAAGTACTTTCACTTTCCTACAAAACTGAACAAAATCATAAAAAATAAACAAAACCAACCCAAATTACGATGCAACCAAAAACACTCAGCCCAACATGTATGTCCCCAAAACAAGCACTATGGTGTTCCAAGAAACATTTTTACAGAGATATGACCTGCTAGAAGCTGCATTTAACAAGGCAACATTTCATAGTACAATATTACTACAGTAACAACTTTATTCAACAATAACAAATTCAAATTTCACCTCCATACCACGTAAAAATTAATTATATAATTATGATTTGATTCCTAAAGTTAACTTGCACTATGTTCACAATTAGCAACAATGTTACTACAGTTAATGACAAACAGCTTCCGGCAGGTAGGTATCTCAAATGCAGGCCACAAAATCACACAAAATACAACACAGACTGTTAACGAGACCTATTCAAAGTCTTGGGTGACTTTGAACAACAGAGTGACAAAAACAAACAATGGCACACAGCTAAGCAGTATTAACAACAGCCAGAAATAAAAAGCCAATTTCAAAAGCAGTGCAGTATCCCCTTGAGAGCAACTGGCCCATATCTTGATGCTATAGTCACTGACTGGACGCAGCTATACAAAATACAAATGGAGGATACTGCCCAACAAATATACATGCCCTGTACACTAGCCTAAACATGCAAACCCAACATAGCAGAAGTTGCACAACATTAGCCTTGGCTTAGTTCACATCCAATATTGATACAGGCTTCAATTCAGAAATATTGAAGAGTTCCATCTCAAGTCATACACACAATTTTGACACAAATTAATATTACCATAGTTACTGATGTACCACACACAATTTCATCTTTGTACAGGGTCATAGCAAATAGCAATAAGCAAGAAAAGTTACTGTTGTCCTGTCTCTATAAAAAAATTTTTTTTGCTAAACAGGTAGTACTAATCTATCCAGTAGTACCGACAATGTGATGAGTTCATTAAACTAGCGGACATATGTCCACTTCTACAACAACAAAAATTAGAATCTATGCTGTACAGTGAGTTTAAGTTGCCAGTTTACCTGTATATTAAAATAAAATTAATTTCCAAATTAAAATTACTCACATCTAGACACCAAGCGTTGAGGGATTAACATCACATTCTATCTCATACAAGTGGTAATGCATAAATATATACTGTATATACAATACAAATGTGGTATGGATAAGAAGGGTTAAGTTCCTTCAATAGATTTCAAATACCAAAAGCCCACACTGTATAGGATTTAAGATACCATTAAAAAACTGACTTAAAAGTCTCACCAAAAACATGTTAAGAAAACAACTTGAATCTACGGGAATAAAAATAATTTGTAATAAATGTATTTGCATAGATAAAACTCCCATAAAAATTATGAATTATGAAAATATTAATGTTTATAGTAATAATAAGCACTCTGCATGTGGCACTTCAGTAAATATGATAGCACACCATTAGTGACGTATCTATTGCAAATGAACACCAACACACAAAATTTCACAGGGAATCTGTAGCTATAAGCAACACAACAATGTCACCATGGTTGGGATGGGCAACAAAACACAAATGAGTTGACAGTTTAGAGGGACAAGCACACAGAACTGTACTGTTTAAAATTTCTCTCATCAATAAAATTACTAAATGTTGAAATATACCACTGCACCAGCCTACAGATTTGCTATTTCTTAATGTATTAATTTTAAGTACATCTCATACATGAAAACAGTCCTTTAAAATTTATCTTATGTGGATAACTGTCACAAATTTTAGTACATCCCTCTACAGACATTAAATTTGAATGCACATGTTTTCCTTTGCACGTATTAAAAAAAATTAAATACCAGTTAAAATATTGTGCCCGTGGTAACAAACTGATTAATTTTAATGAAATAAAATGTATGTACAAGTAAAACTACTAAATGTATAATACTCTATTATACTAGCAGAATGCACAAAACTATCACAATGCAATAACCTTAAGATAAAAAGTAGTTTTCTCGTTCAAAATTTAAAACTTAAGTGTATGATGAGCTTGAATTGATGAGAGAAACTTCAAAATTATTACAGGTCAATAAACAGTAAATTTCATGTCTCTTGACTGTAATGGAATATTACTTTCAACACTAATATCTGGCCCTTGCCTACAGTATTTTTTTAATTACTCCCAACTAGTCTACAACGGGAAAGATAAGCAATTCACTTATTCTCAAACAACACCTCATTTCATAATATAAATACCCTATCCCAACCACAGAAACATCACACATGAAACATCCCAAATGAAATTGATTTAAAGAAAAACCCTGGAGGAAAAAAACACAACACAATTATCTCAGCAAGCTCTATTGAGATGTTGGCCAGTTTAAAAGCACACAAAATCATCATCAATATGTTTTCCACTAGCCACAATTTGATCGTCGGGGAACATTAATTTCTGATGCAGGTTACCAGCTCTCGTTCATGTCCGTAAGTTCCACTAGGTTGAAGCATTTGTGCAAGACGTGTGTAAACGTATCTGGCCTTGTGTATGTGGTCATTCTCGAGAATGCACTACATGCTGCATGTGTTCAAATGTTCCAAGGAACTGGATACATGGTGTGAAGCGAGTGAACATTCATAAGTGAGTGTGTCTGGGCGCAACGTGCACGCACACAAACACTTGCCTGCATGCAAGCAACAATTTGTCTGTGGTGAAAGTTCTCTTATATGTGCGAGCCTAGTGAGCGACGGTGATGAAACTAAGTGACCAGCGCAAAAACCCGGAGCTTTCAGAGGGTGCAAGGAGTTGTGTGGCGTGACATGGCTTGGATATCCAAAAAAAAAAAGCAGAATGCCAACAAATCAAAACATAAAAAGCACAAAAACAAACAGAAGAAACACAAAGGGCAAGGTGATGGGAATTACCAGGATTTGTGACGTGACATTTCTTTTCCCCGAGACATACCACACACGTAACTACAAGTGAACTAAAGAACACAAAAAAATTAAGTTGTTAATCACAATGGGAAGAGGATGAGACTGAAGGTACAGGGATGGTGATGAAGGATGAGTGAGTAGCATGCGACATGAGACCACAGAGAGAGGTATATATATAGAGAGAGAGTACAGAGCGACAGGTGTGAGCGAGCGGTCACATGACGGTCGGAGTCACATGACTTACCACCCGGCTGGTGAATGGTCTGTTGGGGACGACCTCTGTCGTTCGGACTGTATATTTGTAAACTGGCCTGATCGTAACAAAACTGGGCATCAGGTGGTGGTGGGAGTGGTGGTGGAGGTGGGTGCTGGGAATACATCATCGGGTGGGGAGAATGATGATGGTGGTGGTGGGGAGGTTGGTGAGGGTGGTGGTGGTAAGGTGGTCCTGGGGACAGCATGGGGTGAGGGTGAGAGTGCGGGTTGTGGTGGGGGTGAGGATGGAGGTGGTCCGGTTTCAGTCCGTAAAGCCGCGGGGAGCCTACAGCACCTGCAACAGCCACAGGCGAGCCTTGTCAATTGAGTTGCCCGCGTGCACCCCCCTTCTGAGGATTCAAGGATAAGTCAGGTGGGCAACACTACATGCACGATGAGAGGAGTAGGAAGGGGAGAAACTGAAAAAATCAAATCTTCTGATTAATGTGCAGGAGGCAGGATAGTGGTAGGGACTGTGATAACCGTGCAGAGTAGACAAAGCTACGACACTCAAACTGCACATACACAAAATTGGAGCAGTTTTGGGTTTGGCAGTTGTCAAGGCTCCAACACTGTTGCACTTCGTCCAGTTGAGGACTGAGGTCCACACACTTTGTACAGTGCAGCACACACTTGTCACATTGCGAGATACTGTGGAGATGGTGTGTCAAAAGCTTTTGTTTACCTACCTACCTACCTGTATACCTACCTCTACATCACACACACACAAATATATTTTTCTTTTACATCAATTTTTAACTAACTTAAAATAGGTCAAAGTAGAACATGAACAGAAAGTGAAATCAAAAGAAAAACAAAGTAACAGTCAAATTAACCCCAACTTTTTTATTTTATAAAAAAAATTATACTGCTTATTAGAATAGGGCAAAATTACTTATTTTCTATTGCCAATGGGTATGTAACCTAGTATTTTGTCATTATATTTTTATTTAACAGTATCTTCAATTTAACGAATAACAGTACCACACTCTCTCTATTTGCATCTGTATAACTCGAGCAAAACATAAATAACTAAACAATGTGTTCATTTTAGCTCAGTTAAAACTAGTGCTGCCATGTAGATGTCCCAGCAACACCACTTGACCTGTTATTGAATGTATGTTTACACTACCACTACAGCAACTTACACTTAGTTCCTGAAATTGAGTTAAATCCAGTTCGTGAGGTGAAAATGGACATAACTGTGACTCTGAATACGCAGTAGTGTGTATAGTAGCTCCTTTGTGCAGAAATACAATATTTACCACAGTGCTGTGCGACAATACAAGACAGACTGCATGGCTTTTAAAAAATGAAACCTGAAACAGTCTGCTTTAAGCGAGAAAAGTATAGTTTATGTATGCCACGGTTGTATCAATGTAGTATTGCGTACACTATTGACACTGAAAGTATGGAATAAATAGTTCTTTTTAGTTAAAATTTGTGATGAAATCTCGACATCTGTTCAATTCACTGAATTTTTGCTGTTCTACAATATGGCCACCCCACCTGTAGAAACGGCTTAGCCAATAGCAGAGTGCAAGTTCCCTGTGGTATGCCGATAACTCAAGAGGTGAGCTGGGTTTTGCAAAATGCATCAATATATGGCAGTTCTGCTGCTGCAGTTCTAATGGTCGCTTACAAGAAACGTAACAATAATTGGGAAGAAAAAATTATCGTTGATAGATAAATTACTGTGTCATATCAATTTCACCGACTGAAGCAATCTGAACGCTTGATCATCAATCTATAAGAGCCACCAT
Organism: Medauroidea extradentata; assembly: GCA_003012365.1. Classification (NCBI taxonomy): domain Eukaryota; kingdom Metazoa; phylum Arthropoda; class Insecta; order Phasmatodea; family Phasmatidae; genus Medauroidea; species Medauroidea extradentata. The sequence continues at coordinate 9,842 of PNEQ01083953.1, read as the reverse complement.
GTTCACTTAAACGCATTCAAACTATTAGCTCAGTAGGTTCACTTTATGGACGCACACAAACTTAATGCAGTTGACTTTAAACCAAAACAAATTATTCTTGACCAGATTTGACACAATAAAACAGATTCGTAGTAAGCCATCACTCCGGAATTTGAATTAAACTGACAAACTGAAACTTGCCACTAAAATGTTGCAATGTGTGACCGCTACCTTACCGTCTTCACTCCTCTCAACACAGTACCAGTGAAATCTTTGTTATTAACTAAAAAAATTTGCAACTGCAACAGTGCATGCATTAACAATGAGCAAATTTTCACCTGGGATCATTGAATTTGCCCAGTTATTTAAGTCCGTGTAAAATTCCAAAACCTACTACATATAATGCCCGACAGGCGGTGACAAATGAAAACAACTGTCTAATTAAATCATGCTTATTAGCCAATAAGAACGTGTTTTCTATGTTAACGGCAGCATTTGAAAATATGGCATTTTTAAAGCTCAATAATCAGAAAATTAAAATGCACACTGAATGATTACTTTATGTGGCAGCATTTAGTGGGAAAATGGGATTCGGAAAAATCATTTAAGTTATTAATTTATTTTCTAGGTACCATCCCCACTGCAAAAGTACCAAATGAGCTATGGGATTTAGGACTTAAATAACTCATTAAGGGTACTGTATATTGAAATGTGACTAGCAAAAGTTCATGTCTGTAGCTGTGAAAATGAAGAAAAAATAAATTTAAACTATGTACTTCTTATTTAGTATTTAGTTATGGGAAAAGGCAATAGGCTGGCATATTAAAATAAATAAATAAATAAATCAGCATTCATGTATACAGAGATACTAAGAAAGAACTGAAATAGAATACTTATATGATACTAGTCATGAAATATGTAACTTCAATTTAAACTGTCAGTCTTTTTCATAAAAGTGTAGAAATTAACTGAAATGTACTATATTAAATGGTCTTAAAAACAGCTGAACATTAATACCAATAGTTACAAAATCAAAATATACTAACTCACAAGTATAAGTATTATTAAATAATTTAATTCAAGCTGTATATAAAAGTATAAAAGTGCACAGCCCAAATTACTGTAGAGCTGTAAACAAGCAGAAAGGGCCAACAGTAAAAATACAACAAAACTATGTAATTTTAAACAAGATTTACACAGTCACACTACAAAATTTTACAAATACGTATAGTCAGATCTGTTTCAGTCATTACTTTAAACATGCTGCACAATTAAGTTATAGTTAACTGTTCAGACAGTCACAATCATCCAAAATTATTTGTTACTGAATTTCAGATAATCTTCCCAATTAGTAACCAAGATGTGAGCCATGTGTTTCTAATTACTGTAGGTATCAAGTGCTGTTCCACGGATACACTCTTCAGTACTTAAGGTTTACAAAAAGTGCATACATTGTTTATAAAGTTTCATAAACTCTCCATTAAAATCTGTTCGTTGCCATTTTAATTCCTCTATGCGAGTATAAAAACATATTTATACGGCCAGTTAAAAATTGGTTTGAAGGAACAGCATGCCCACAGGTATCATACCAAAGTCATTTGATTGACAACAGCACTGAAATCAACACAAGAGCAGCAAAGCTGAATGTAAGCAACCATACCAGGGACGTCTTGAATATTTGACTTTAAAACTTACTGTCGCTGCACATATACATACATATTCACCATCCAATAATGGAAAATATTACAAATACTGTACCAATGTTGCATGAAAATGTTTACAGTATACGGTTAACCATTCGAACTAGTTTGAAACATCTTTAATACAAACCTAATACGACTTTTTTTTTTAATGATGAGGTTTGTATTATTAACAGGCAAAAACTACACCTTACACAAAATATTTCAAACTTTTTTCATAATGCTTATTCCTAAAAATATATATACTTTATTTATTACGTACTCATCATAATTTTTTGGCAAGAGACAAAATGTATTAAATTTTACAAACTGATTAACATTATTAATCCTAAAAATTAACATTTACAAAAGAAAACAATTTTGTATTAATAAGAGCTTAATATTAATTAAGTTATATTAAAAAGTTTTTAACTGTATTATTTAAAACTTCTTTATGGTGATATGTACCTGTTTACAGCACTCCATTACCTTACTAAAATAACAGGATGTAAATTAAAATCTTGAAACACCCAAGGCCGCAGCAAATACCCAACCAAGTACAGTATCACATTCTGTTGCGTTAGAAAGTAGACCAGTTTTTACTTTTCTTTTACATACAGTATTTATGACTTGTTACTTCAGATCTTTGTATTACAAACAGAACTATTTAAAAAAAAAAAAACTATACAATATTGTTACAGCAGAACCCTGTCATATCATTTCTGTATACAGTATTACTTTTTTTAATATAGAATTTTCCTAGGTCCCACTACTTTTCCATAAAGCATAATGCTTTTATTTTCTGTCTATAACATTGGTATCATTAATTTTCTGCATGCAACACCAGTTATTGCTCTGGTGTTAATAATCACTACCCTAGCAAAGCTTTTCATAACAGTAACATAAATTATTATAAAGAATACAATAGTGCTTCACGTTAAAGTGAGCACTTGTGAATTCAAACATTACAAAAAAATTACTAATTCAACATTAACGATTGCCTCATTCCTTGTATGGTTTGCAGCAAATTACTGAATGTAGTGCCACACATTTTCTTATTCAAATAAAACCACCCTGCAATGAAATGTAACAAAATGTACATATTTTAATTTTATATATTTTCTGAACTGTTTTAAAAACCTAGCCCCTACCTACCACACAATTTGAACTTTCTTCACGAAAACACAAAGCCACTAGTCCTAATGTTGTCACATCACAGCTATTTTTACCATCAGCTAGCACTCAGTTCATAATTTCACCTACAGATGATGCGAGTTAAAATATTACATAACTTCATCTAGAGAAGGCACAAGCTAACTTTGTGATCAAACGTGTACACACACAGGTCACGATATGTGCGTTAACAGCTGCATCCGACTTATAGGCATGAGAAAAACTTCAAAACCTTCTACAAACATGCACACAGTGTCACAAATGGTGGTGTACTCTCCGACTGTACTTCAGAACTGAATGTATGAGAGTTGCGAGAGTTTCAATTCTGCACTGTGAGACGTCACAGCATGCCTGGTAATCAAAAGTGCAAGGTAGTTGGAGGACTTTAAGTTTGGTGTAACACAACAGTTTTCTTCAGTCACATCAGTTTGAATACTTTTCTTTATTTCTTTCATGTTTTGTATTTTATTTTAATGTTTTGCAAGTTTAGTTTCTCTTCGGAATCCATAGGATCAGTTAATGAATGCCCCTACCTAATTAGTTACTTAATATTATTAATTCATTTTTTTTTGTGTTAGGACTCACATCCAAAATCTTAATTTTATTTTCATTTTTTTATTTTATTCTTGTTTTACTGTATTTTTGTTTAATTTTAGTTTGTAATGATTCTCCAGCCCTGGTGCCTGTGTTGGCGACGTTGTGAAGGCTTGAGGAATAGCCGCGAACGAGAGGGCGTTGTCTAGAGATAAGAGCAGTCTTGGCCGAATGATAATGCCGATATGGCATATTTTTTATTACCGTCTCGTTAGCACCGAAAGCTTGCGCCATCGTAATGACATTGTATAGTTTTTGAACGGCCAAGTAAATTTTCTTACGCTAGGGAGTCCATAGATTGTTTAGAAGAGTCTACGAGGCCGAAATGTAATTAATTATTTAGTGCGCAAGATTTGAAGACAGCAGCGTCTGCGACTTGGGGACGCCATTTCCGTAAGAGACGTGATTGGTATGACGCCGTCTTGTTTTATCGCACCAAACACTCTCTTTACTCTAAATTTGTGCATTTTAAGCAGTGTTGATATTTGGAATGAACTAGGAATAACTTTGATTTTGAAGACTTTTGACCCATTTGCCTTGTTTTATGCAAACTCTCAAGCCTACCTCTCAGAAAGAGACAGAGACTAGTGGCGGGCATTTTAAATAATTTATTTCATGTTGTGTACAAGACTAAAGCTTTACAAATAATAAAAACAATTTTTTTTTAGTATTTCAATTGGAGAAACACTCCTTAAACAACTCTGATTTTGAACCCATAAAATTACGTTAATTGCATTTGAATTAAACATGGTAATTTCTTTGAAATTATGTTTTATAACTTTGAAAACTTTTCAAGAAATATTTTCATTATTTCGGCCTGAAATTCAAAATATTAAGGATGTGGTAGTTACCTACACTGATAACGATAAACTTACATAGCTAATAATTTTCAGTTTAGGTAAGCATTTTATATTTCTTGAATTATTACTTCTATCATTTTAGTTATTTGGACTAAATAAATAACAGTTCTATTTAATCTCTTTAAATTGGATTATTGTTCTCATGTAGATGAAAGTGCTATTAATTGCTTGTTGAAACCAGATGTGGCTTATGAATATTATTGAGGTCAAAATTAGTAAGGGTTCATGTATGCTTTTAAGGCACAGAATTATTATGCTACACCACAGTACATAACACCTATATTATTTTACTCTATAATACTCTAAGTAAAGAGTACACAAACTGACATTTTGTTTTTGTAATGTGGTTTGAAGTGAACTACGAACATTTATTTACACATTTAATGATTGTAATACTAAGCAAATAAACTGTATTTGTAATTGTAGTATGTACTTTAGAATGCATATTTAAAATGAAATGTGTTAATTTCTAAGCTTTGAGAGTTACTGCCATATAGCACAAACTGTATTTATAATTTCCTGAATGTTTATTTAGCTGTATGATGTATTGAATTCATTATCATATTGGGATTAAAATATGCACTGACTTACTTCAGTATGGATGTTCTGCTTAAGAAATTGTTGACATTTTTTTATGAACATTTAATTCTATTGTCTGAAGGTCTCAGAACAGGACATAAAGGGAGTGCAATGAACACACTAAAGCAGGTGTGCTGTAAACAGGATTTAATCAGATTGCACAAATATTTAAAGGCTTAAAACTGATGAATGAACTGAAAAACACAGTGTTGCTAACAAATGTTTCCAGCTTAACCCAAATATGTATTTACATTTCACATGGGACACCACGATGCAGGTTACAAACGTGAAATACAGTTAACAAGAATATGGGGTATTACAAGACATACACAATTACAAGTGTTTTGTAGTACACAGTCAGTTTATGTATGCAGTTTTTATACAAAATATATCATGAAAAATGATTTTATAAAAATTATAAGTTAACATATTACATACAGGCGCATGCAAGTATGACTGTTTTTTTGGCAAACCTTGTTAATCTACATTTGGCTACACTACGAATAGGTAAGTTTTTTCCCAGCGTGAGATTTGGCAATGGTGGAACTGCCAGATGGATCTGGAAACGCTGTCTTAACTTGTTGGATTGTTATGGTAGCCATGTTGGTACAGCATTAATGTGGTCCATTTACACAGCACATTTTCAGGCATTTGTTTTAATTATGATGACACTGCAGAATCAATATAAAACTCGCTACTGTCATTTATTATTGTGTACGTTACACTGCAATAAATGTGCGAGACCTTTAACTAAACATAGTTAGCAATACAGACTGGCTGCATCACTGCCAACCTTGTAAACAAAAGGCTAATGCTACTTCCTGTACTAAACAAAACAAAAACTTACACAAAATGTGTTTACGAAACGTACCCTGAACGCGTGGCTAGGTACGTCGTATCGCCACAATGCACACAAACTCATTTAAGTAGATCACTTCATAAACACTACAACTATGTTCCTTTTCTCGTGTAGTTTATGCAAGCTCCAATATTTTTGATAAAAGAAACGTTGTGATTGTGTGGCCATACAAATGTTACATTATTTATGATAAAGATATTTCCAAACATGCAAATAATAAGATAGGTGGAGTCTTCACTGATGTAATAGTAGTACTTAACTGCTGTTTTAACAGGCCTGTAATTATAGTTGTTTCATGTGTAACCTGAAGCTGTGGTGAGATTAATTTTACATACCAGTTCTCTAAAATCTTATTTATTATTTCTTTTATTATGTCCATGAGTAATCTGTCTAATATTAAGTTCAATATTTGTGTTAATTTCCTGCTGTAATCTAAGCTTAGTAGTTTGGCAAGCTTGCAAAACACTCCCACATGTACACAAATTACTAACACTGTTAATTTTTGGGGTTGTACAGTAGAACCCTGTTTTAACGAAATGCCACGGGACCCAAAAATGTTTACTCTAAATTGATGTTTCGTTAAATCCGACTTCATACTTTTTAACCTCCCTCCCCCCTTGTCCAAAAAAAGTTAAATCCTCTGGCATGTTTCATCGGAATTTAAGGAAATTTTATCTATTGGCTCAAAACAATAACAAAACACATTTACCATCAACAGGTAAGCCACAGCCTTGAAAAGAAAAAAATCTGAGAAAAAAACTTCCTTGTGCGTGCTATCAACACGTGAGAAGTGATGACTAACACCAACGAGCCGTCAATATTTCTGTCTCTCTCTCTCCCACCCGCTCCACCAACAAAATTCAAGAAATTCGCAAAAAAATTGTACAAAAAAATATCAATGGAATCCGAATTAAAAGTTTGCGAGACAACGGTAAAATAATAATTAAATATGCACAGCAGCTGCCATTGTAGCTTATAGGCAGCCACGCTCCTGAAAGAAACTCGTTGGTCTCCACTCTAAAAATATTTGGACTCGAGCATTTTTTTTTATGCATCGGTGAAACAAAGTACATACGTATTTAAGTTTACGGTAATAAATTTGTTGTAAAAAGTCTGCATAAATAATATTACGTAATTATTTGTATAAATTTGCCTGTTTTATCACGGGACACAAGAGTAAACAATCACGCTGGACACCACTGCATTCTACCGGTAATAGAATTAATAGAGCACGCTGTACTGTAACACATTCTAACGGAGACGCGAAGCACTATCCAAGAATTAGTTCCTGCGCTGTCGAGACTGGCTACCTATATGCTCGTTCAGTCGCCAGCCATTAGGATGAGGATCTAGGCACGTGCTTTTTATGCAACACACCATCACTCGCTCAGCGGCGCACGCATGTGCTTATCTCAAAATTACTCCCGCGGCCAAAGTTTTCAACGAATCTGAACAATTTTTCTTTTTCGACAGATGGTTTAAGCATTTCTACGGAGAAATAAGTATATACTGCGGACAGTGCTAGCATTTTTACAGACTAGTCCATTTTATTAAAGTCACTCAATTATTTAATACAACTTTTTGTTATTTTATGAAGGTTCTTAAAAATCCTTTCATTGATTCCCTGTGTTCGTTATAGGGATGGTCCGATATGAAAATATACCCGATATTTCCGATATGGATATCCGATAAATCAACTGAAATCCGATCCAATTCCGATATTCTGACCCGATAAAGAAAAAAATAATGTGAACAATTTTTTAACCCATTTTCATGTTTGGATTAAATGTTTTCACGAAACATAATTACAAATAAAATTTTTAGTAAACCTGATAATTAATACAAATATGTTGTTTTTCAGGACGTTTTTACCTAGGTTCAACTATTTTCATAAATCGTTGGAAACCTTCATCCTCAACGATACTGAATGGCTGAGAATCGGAAACTACCATTTCCACCAAACCATTTGTTATCTCTTTATGCCTTTTTCCGTCGACAGGGAATGGTCGTGTGTTGTTTAGCAGAGAAGTGAGTGTCTGTTTTTGCTGTCTTCCCACTACATCTTTGGCATTTGAATAACTAATATCAAACACTGGAGGACTGGTTAAATCAATGGAATGTTTTGAGCTAAGTGGTTCCACATATTTGATGTGTTGAATGTTCTTGATGTTTGCCCACTTCTTGGAACATTGGTATTACAAATATTACACTTGGCTAGCCATAGTTCGTCTGCCTGTGAAAAATACTTCCAAACACTGCTTGATTTCTCCATATTTTAAAGTTAAAAAACCTGGCCCCACAAAAAATAACACAACTGAAACTCCGTTCACGTTTTACCGAGATATAATGACATTAACATTTTTCCCACCAAATAAATAAAATGATACAATTGGGTTGTTTACTGAAATCAATGTTGAAATAGAATAATGAACGTACGCAACGTAACTTATACACGAGATCACAAAACATTCATTGCTTAATTGCAAAGCATTTGTATTTATTTACTATTTAGTACCAACTGTGTTACGTAAAACTTTTTAAGTTACAAGAATAATTTGGTATAAAAAACCCACGTGTCTCGATTTGGACTTACGTTTTTTATTTTATTTTAATGTTTCATAGGTAAGTATGAAACTTAATAATAGAGGTTGCGAGTTGTTAATAATACTGTATATTCATGTAAGCCCTATTGCTCTATATCTGTTAGGGGCACTAACTGCCGTTTTCTACTTACAGCACTGGACTGCACTCATTGCGCACTTGCCTAGTTCTGCATCTTCCACGTAGTTTTAGGGCGAACGTAACACAGTGCAAGCGCAGTGCAATTGAGTGTAAAACATCATAACGTATTTCCAATATGGCAGCGTTAAATACTGGCTAATTTCAAAACCGTAGCCTACGCCATTTGTTTTGCCACACGGGGTATTTCGTGTTATGATCGGCCGTGATTTGATTTACATTTTACGGTAATGTTATGCAATTAATGGAATAATAAATTTCAGAGACTGATTTTTCTTGTTCTAAACATGATTAGTTAGTGTTTGTGTTATACAGGTATACGTGCCCCACCCATAGCCTGTAAGTTAAGTTATCAATGACTGGAATTTCTAGAACACATGTGTATTAATATTAATACTAATTGTGATGAAAGTTATTAGACGGTATAAAATTCCATCAACAGTCAAGCTGATACTGTTTTACATGTAAAATGGACTATTTTCCCAGTGAAAAATAATTTCCGATATACAGTAATTACGGTTAATATCGAAAAAACAAATATTTCCGATAAAAGCAATATCGGCCGATAATCCGATATTGCATATCGGATCGGGCCATCACTAGTTCGTTATTCTCGAGTTCATTAAATTGGGGCTCTACTGTATTTACTGTTTTTACATAATATTGTGTCATACTACGTGAAGCACTGTATTTACCCATGTAACACCAGCACATTTTTATGAAAATCAAAAGTTGGGGTGCATGTCATACACAGAAATCAAGGTTTCAGTATGAATAAGGTTTGGAAAAAAAGGCTTCATCATACATTACAAACTGCTGAACCAATTGGAAATGAAAGTATAAAACCCTTTAATATCAGATTGTAGCTCGTTAGCAGTAAATATGCAAAACCGGCATTATGTCAGCAAAGGTGAAAGCAGTGCGTACAGCTCACGGTGGTAGTAGCCAACCTGCTAGAGTATGCCAAACCTACAGCGTGCCGAACCGTGCTGAGCTGCCCCAAGTCAGCCAGCACCTAGATCCTTTTCCTTCAGCTCTCGCTCGCACGGTCTGATGAAGGAACTTTAAGAAGGGTAGTGTAAAACAATTACATTGTATTTTAATTTTTTGAGCCATAAATTTAATAAAAAGTAATTATCAAACCTTTCTCTCCGACAAAGCACAGGATACATTATTGGTACTGTGATGGTACTGTCTGCCCATCACTCTTGTGTCGCAAAATATATATGATGCCCCACTCGGCCCCACCTCGCGGTGAGCTACCGAATGTGATTGGCACACACACACAGCTCCACGTAGCTCACGACTGAACACCAGTCGGTATGAAACATACTCTAATATCTCAGGGAAAATAGTGGGTTCGAACCCTGAATGAATAAA
>PNEQ01083952.1:0-16836 GCA_003012365.1 Medauroidea extradentata | reverse complement strand
AATAAATTTCTAAATGTACCAAAAAAAATTTAAATTTTGAAATTTTTTATTTAACATAAACATTTTTTGTAACGGGTTTTAAATGCTACAGGCCATAGACAGTAACGCGTAGTTTTGATATGATTTTTTTTCATTTCTTTATGTTAACTGGTTTTCAAGTTTTGTATGAAGTAAAAATACGCAAATTTTGACTTTGAAGCGCCATTACGGGAAAACTAGATGAGCTAATTTTTTTCCGTTAGAGGTATATGTACTCTCAAGTAATGTGTACAAAACTAACACTATTTCATACAAATATAAAATTATGTTTTTTCCCCACTTGAACAACCTTAAGTGACAGGCAGCACGGTTGTGTATGTAGTCCGGTGTGGTTCACCTCACACGACACCTATGATAACCCGTACACTACAGGTGCTCGCATTCTGAGCGCTTATAATGAGGAACACGTTCATTTACACACTTTATACCTTATTTGCTCGCGTTCTCTCATGAATCATCTCCTGCACTTTGTGCACAATAATCACCGTGTATATGGCGACTGGTACATTTCCAGTATTCTTTTCACGATAAGCTACACTCTATACACGTACACCGAAGTAACATCTACATCACAGATGCTAACTCACACCGTGTGCACATACTGAGTCAATGGCTAGAGGCACGTTTATTTCGCACATTCATCTGGTAGCAGCTTAGACTTCTCAGTGCTATACATGCACCGGCCACAGTCGAGTATTCATTGGCTTCTTAGTGTACAAGAGGGTACCACGTGAGTTCACAACGATGTATTTCCTTATTCCTCACTGGTTTGCAGTCGTCAAATGTGTATCAGAACAAATGTTGTCAGATCACAGTGATGACAGTGAAGCATACGCTGTTGACGTTCAACTTGACGTAGAATCAATACGTGCAATAATCGTGCCTCTATAATAGCCCAATCCTTTACATAGTAATGAACCAATCACCAAGTCAGGGACATTCCATGACTACAGAGTCTAGAGTACACACATCAATAAACATGTTCTTGTTCGTACCTAAGTATTACATCTGGGGACTACATCACTCACTTCAATACTCATTCTTATGTATAACGACACAATATGTAGTTCGTGTTTTTATTGCAGTGAGTGAGATACTGTGAAAATGGGGGAGAGGGAAGCACGTATACAATTTAAATTTGTGTGTGTCCTAAGATAACTCTATCATTTTATGTCGTAATATTTCAGAGAAGTTGTGCTTATACGCTCTTTAATATTTCGAATCAAGATATCATCATGCCTAAAAAATGACTGCAAAAACAACCAGTTTTGCCATTTTTGGCCGCGATGAATTAAGCTTTGTGATGTTTCGACGATTCATGTAATGGGTTGGTATTACAAAGTAAATCGTTATTTTCGTGCATACGCCTTGCGATGTAACAATAGTGTATGAACCGCATACTGCAGAAAGGCAAAATGTCCACTTTTTATAACTGTGCATACAGGGAACTTGTCCTGTACTTGTTTCCTATCTGCAGTACACAGACAACATCGATGACATTGCCAGCCCTCTGCTATCGCGCGGACATGTTTCACTTCTGTGCTACACGATCCGTTGACCGAATCACAACCGAAAAGGTAAATGTGAAAATGACGGAACTTGTTGGCTTTCAGCAGTACGCGGTTCGTACGTCCAACAAACGGTTTAGTTTGTAAAATAAGCCTTGTAGATTAATGAAGGACTAGAAAAGGGTATAGAAGCGTACAACGTTCTATAAATGCTATCGTAATTTACGTTGTGTAGTTTTCCAATAATGATGTGTAGGCCGTCGCTGCGCACTGCTAAGTGGCTTGGGCGCGAGTGACTTTCACATAGAGGCTAAGATGAGGAGTGATGTGTGTGCTGAGTGTTCCTTACAGCCCCGCACTTGTATGTACAACATACGTGGACACTACATACTTAGTCGCTGAGCCTCGCAGATATCTGATGTCTGAGGACAGTACCTTGCCTCTAGCTCGGCCACTGTGGCTGTGACGTCACGGATCTTCTATATTTATAACAACAAATAACAACCAAGGTAGAAATATAGCTGCGAGTTTCGATTAATACGTACAGAAGCAATGATGCTGTCATAAGACCGGATTTCATCTATCGAGTCTAAGGCCGGAAGAAACGAAGATAAGGGCGCCAGTTACACGGGCATCAAATTATCACTGACTCTATGATGTAAGTAATGAACTGTAGTATAGGAGTTCACTGCAGAGCTTGTAACGAGGCATATAACTAGTTACTTTTCACGTCTAGTGTTATTAGTAGAAGGTGTGTGGTAAGTTTTGTGAGGGGTGGCGTCTGTTTTCGGCAGTTATCTTTGTTTAGTTTGAATAATGTTATTACAGTTTAAAATATAGTTGTTTGGAAAACCTGTTTGTAAATTATGTTGGAGGTATTTGAAATAAACCTAACAGTATTCGTGTTGTTATGAACATATTGGAGACATGTTGAAGCTAAACAAAATGCAGCGGAGTTGTGGCGCTGGTAAGACGACCGCACTATGATTTGTGGAAGCTACGTGATTGGCTGGTATATTTTATAGGCGAGTGCGAAGAGGGTATTCTCCCAGTAGTAAGGACAGCGGCGTAGAAGCTGAGAGTGTACGTCTGTTCGTAGCATCTCACCTGCATTCACAAGCGACGTGAGAGAAATACAGAGAGAGGGTAGGGATTCAATTTACTTTCAAGAGTCGCAGTTGGACGAAGGGAATGTAGGAACAAGTAAAGAGGAAGCAGGAGGATGGGAGGCTAATACTTACGCCGTACTTGAGTCAAGAGTGAGCGCACATGTTGTCGAATAACTAATGTGTAACGAAGAGACAGAATACTGCGATGTGGCACAATCACAAGGCACGTCGCTGGATAACACATTGCGATACAATATTTTCTTCAGCACTACGGCAGACAAGTACAATGTTGACGCGTCCTGCAACTATGCCTGTTGTCATAATATACAGCATGTTTGTTGTATCGAACTGTGGAACGTTTTAAAACTATAAAGCGGTTGAAATTTAAGTTGTTTGCTCCCGAAACAAAAGTCTCGGTCTCCGTATTGATTGTATGAAGTGTGCACGCACACGAGAGTATGTGTGTGTCTGTGTGTATATACAATATACAGTATACTATACAGTATACACACATATATGTAACGTATGCGCGCCTTCCTATATAGCCATTCATCCAATAGAGTTAAACTTTGGTGAGATTTGCGTGCGCCCGCGAAGGTTTCTGACAAAAACTCTGCATTACAGGAAAGAAAGGAGGGAGGGGGTTGGCAAGACTGGGTAGGGGACAGAACAGGTTACCAAAAAACGTAGCGAAAATATACCCTTCTTTCTTTTCTACATATTTCTAAAACGGTCATAAATGACACTTAACACAATTTTGTGCAAGTTAGAATTTTTGTATTTTTTTATTTTCGGAAACATTTAACTTTGAAAACGTATTGAAAACTTAGGTACATATTTTTACGATTTACTTAAGATAATTAACAGTCATTCGTATGAACTTTTGCATTCCCAAAGAAGCTGTACTTTATAATGACTAAAAAAACCATACGATTAGATCACCTAATAATAATTTATAAAAAATTTCTTCCGAAACTCAGTGTAATATATAAACGTACTTTTACATGTATGCATATATATGCATAAAAATTAATGTATGTGTAAATATATAACTGCACAAAATTGGAAACTAACACCAAAAAAGTCGCGGGCAGCAGATATACGTATATGAGGAGCCAACTTTCAAAACCAGACTTGTTTACATTATACAGTTTATAGGAACGCGAGAACACTGATATGTTGGGATGCAAACGAAAATTAAATATAACATGTTTGTTATTGTTATTTTATTGTTAACATACAGTAGTTAATATGACATATTAGGTAAATATCATATTTCGTATTTCATCAAAGAAAAAACGTAATTGTCGATCCGAACACACATTGTGGTCTTGTCTGGCTTTGAAAGTACTAAACTTTTCAGAGGATAGCTCTTCACATCTTCCAATGCGTACCAACTTTTATGTCCTTGCTATTAATTCACAATTACGGTGGGGAATACTTGGCTGGTTTTCAACGAAAACACTTATTTCCTCCTGATTTTTAAAAGGGACACGTAATTTTAATTTAAATCAAACCATTTATTCCTACGTGACTCATCAACATCATATTGAAAATATGTTCAATTTATTTATGGTTTTTTTGTGTACATGTCTAACTTTGAAAGTTGACTCCTCAAATGTGTAACATGGTTTATGGCCGGTATTAGAGATGTGCTGTACACTAGCAGACATGTATGTGAGGAGTGCAGACTATATGTAGGAGTCCTGGCATGCGTAGTGTGACGTCTGTGTAAATACTTAGTTTATCCCTGGCAGGACTTGGTAGTGTGCGAGAAGCAGCGTGTAGTCTAGTCTGGTCCAGAGTAGGGGGAGACTGGAGGAGCGCAGTATTTATGGCCTGCTAGAGCCTGCTCAGGGAGGGATGAGACTAACTATGACAAACTGCCGTGGAACATGTGGCACAGCGCTGCGGGGTTTTCAACACACGTTGTGGGGTTCTCACGCCTCCCATGACACAGCTATCACTGCAGTCTCACAATAAAGGCACCGCCCTCGCCTGCCATTATTCTAACATCTCTACCTCTTCTAATACATCACAACTAACATTTGAAAATACTGAGCTTACTTAGTTTGTTTTGGTATACAACGTACACACATAATATGCACGGCAGTAAATTTGAACACAAATAACTGTCCAAGTCAGATTTCATTACCAACAAATTTCCATATACCCTACTTATTTTGAATTTCAAATAAAATGTAATCGAAACTAACTTCTCTATGTGTTAAGGTAGCTTGCAAATTTGCTCCATTTAATTAAGTTTCAATTTCTCCATCGGTACATCTTGATTTGACCAAGTCCTTATTTTCTATATTTTCAAACTTATATTTATACATTTTTGGTATGTATTGCAAATCATTTAACATTTGCTTTCACTAATCTCCATGATTCAAAATAAATATAATTAATAAGCAACATATTTATAGCTAATTATTTTCACATAAGTTACTGGTATTTAATAAATTTATTACTGTTTTAAACAAATTTTAATTGCAATTTGTAAACTGCATAGCCTTGCATAAGCCCCTGTACTAATGTATCTAGTGATGTGAAAAGTACAGCAAGTTTATTTAAACACAACTTTGGTCAATTTATTTAATTTCAAGATTGTAATACAAACATATAAAATATTGCACATTTAATAGGCTTTATCGTCCCGCTAGATTTGTAAATGTCTATGTAACCTAATATCTAAGAAAACGCATAGCCGTCTCACAGAACAAATATGTGAAACATGTTTAATGCAATATTTGATAAACACCACAGCCTCAAAGTATTGAAAGTAATGTTAGTACTTCTGGCTTCACGAATCAGTTACAAAGACAGCTAAAATGTCGAACTGTGTATGGACTGTAAATGTAACGACTACACGGAGCTGCATTCCTGTCGACAATATTTCTCTCAGTATTTAAAGGGTTAAATATTTCATATTGCAACTCACGTGTCATGTAAGTGTGCTCAGTCTTAATTGTTTCAGAACTAGCGTTGACGAAGAGTAGAAACTGACATTCTAACTCTGCGTACACGTTGGCAGTACGTGATTCACTTGGTACGCTGATATTTGTCTGTCTTTCACTGTAACAAGAATCTCGGCACGAATTAAATGGTGGATATGAATAATTGAAGAACCAACCGAAGTTTAAATGCATAACACGAAAATAATAATAAAACAAATAATGGAGATCGCTGCGAGAGTTTCGCATGATCTCTCTGTTACTTCGACGAGTATTTCATATTTACGAGGGTAATAGTTACAAATAGGCCTTCGTCAAACTATCCGTTTATTTGTATGTATTGACAGCCATAACAAAATTTACATTATGAAATTTACTTAATAAGAGCACCAAACGTATTGTAACATGGCACTGTGTCTATCATTATCTGGCCGTATTAGACCAGATTCTATGACGAGGAATAATAGAAGGTAAGGCAGCATTGACTAGAAACACACTCACTACTAGTTGAGTCAGTATCGGAGACACACTCACCTTTACAACCGACACTGAGGAACAGCATTAGCAGGAACCTCCGACCAATCATGGCTCTGCAACAAGAGAACAAACCAACATTAAGCACTCGCTCGTTCCTACAGGAATATGACATGCAGACCTTTATCCTCAAATTAAGTGATTTTATTGATTTCACCACTTTATATTAACGGATATTGAAATCTATTACACGTTGTAGATACAATTATGAACATGTCATAAAACATTTACGAAAGAAACTTTAATAAAAATACATATATTCGTAAATAATTATCTATTGTTGCAGTTTAGCTGAATAGTTTATTAAAGTCATGGTAACCTTGTGAAATAATTATTTAGGCTGGTATCCCTAAACAAAAAGTTAGGGTCTACATAAGCACTACCATCTCAGGCGCCAGAAAAGCAACGACAGAGACCTTACTCGCTGAGCGTATTCCTAGACGTGTTTGCGCCATGTCACAAGATGGTGTCAGGTAAGTCACGGCTTATTATTATTCGCCGCCCCACGCCAGACTAGAAACAAATGAAGGCGACAATGAGCACTGCCGATTTACCATGACTATAACAAGAACACGTTAAACTTTGTACTTTTGAAACGTATTATTTAGCATTTGAATTTGTTTACAAAATAATTACAGTAACAAAGAGATAAAAATCACGGATTATAACGGTCACAATTAAAATATTCAATAACTGTTTCTTGTTAAAAGTTTAAACAGTAGGTACAGTAGCCACGCGATCGCAGTGTTTCCGTTCACATTTTTATGCTGATTATGACCTGAAATGTTATATTAGCATATTATTCGGACACGTGGAATTACATTCAAAACATAATTTGCGCTGATAAAATATAATATATTATTACTCCGCAACTAAATACTAAAACCTAAGGTATTGTCACGGTAACAGTGGCACATAAATTAGGTCTCTCATCACCTCTAACGCACTAAACCGACAAGTTTTTTTTTCTTTTGCCATAGGCTATTACATGATCATAATTCAAGGAATGGCTCTGTCATTTCATTGAACACATCTCTCTAGCAAAGTGAAATTCATGCTTCAGTCGAAACATCGTTTGTATCAAACAGTCTCTAGTAACCTGGGTGTCGACGATATGTAAAGCTCACTTACCTTACCTTTTGTTTTTGAAATATATCAAATAAAAAGGTTTTTTTGACAATTTTCGAAGGCTTCTGAATAACACTAATACAGCGCGCGAGCTGTTTAAAAATATGTTGCCTGTTAACGTCTGAAATGTGCTTTTATTTTACAATATGTTGATAGTAAATATATCGCAGATGTTTAGTAGTTACTAAACAAACATGTTTTTTGTGATGTAAAATGTTTAATAATTACAATTTTTTTGCGTGATTAGGGCAATGTGGACGAATTAGAATGCCTATATTAATAATGTTTGCGCTGCATCATTGTTATTTTACATGCATCAAAATGAAAAGCAAAGATGCATTATTACATTTTAATTGAGTATAACTTATTATTATGAGCGGTAAAAAGTATCCCGGAAAATTAATTTTTTAATTGTCATTTTAATATCTAAAAAACACCAAATAAGATATGTGCATCTGAAGGTGCCGACAACTTTTTATTGTTCTAGACACAATATTTCTTATGTTAAGGTTAACACAAAAATATATAAGAAAATTCTCACAGAACGAAAACATTTAAAAAAATATTTTTATATAGGTATTGTATGTATGTTATTGACAGCGAAAAATAATTAGTTTGTACTCTTTACCAATAGTGGATTATAACATCGTAACGGTCGAATATCATGCTATTTTAATGTGTAGAAACGATATTTCCTAAAATTAAAGTAACCGAACTACCACTAATAATATTCCACGTAATATAAAAACAGTTTTAAAAAATTATTTGGACCAGCCGGGATTCGAACCCGAAAACGCCTTTTACTTACCACGCACCTTTCCGCCTTTTCTTTTATTTTATTTTTTTTTTAATTCATATAATCCCCAGCTACTTTCTTTTCGTGTAATTGTCGTAATTTTACGGTGAATTGTGGCACACAGACAAGACAAACACAAACACAAACACCCAGTCCTGAATCTGAGGAAGTGACAGTAAATGTCACCTCCCCGGCGAAGAATCGAACCCGGGACCCTTGACTCAGCAGCCAGGAGCGCTAACCACTTTATTATTATTATTATTATTATTTTACTTTTTTTTCGTGTAAGTGACATAATTGGACGTTGGCGTGTGGCAGACAGACAAGACGTACACAAGTAGGCGTGTTTCAGACAGACAAGACGTACACAAACACCCAGTCCTGAACCCGAGGAAGTGACTGTAAATGCCACCTCCCAGGCCGGGAATCGAACCCGGGACCCTTGATCCAGCAGCCAGGAGCGCTAACCACTGAGCCAAGCGGTCGGACTCTGAGCCAACTGCGCTATACCGTTGGAATGCAAAAAATTTATATTAAAGCCTGTATATAGTTAACTGTCTATGAAATCAAAATTATTAGTTTTACAGTTTTTGAACTGCTTGTAGCTTATCACTTAACATTCTCGCCATCGTTAAGTTTTATTTTATATACAATTTTCTTGTGTTTGTTGACTCTCGTTTTGTTAGATACGATTTTCGGCCGGCAAGCAGTAATGTACGGTGTACCGGTGGGACAGGAATAATGTGCTACCATCTCTGGATCCAGAAAAGCAAGGGTCGAGACCTAACGCGCGCCCGTATTCCTAAACGTCCTGATGTAGTATCGGATACGTCATGGTCTATTATTTTCCATCCCATGTGCGGTTATAAGTAAATGAAGGCGACGCTGGGCAGTGCTTTTTTTATAGAACCAGTAGCAGTGCCTTTCAACAGCTATTTAACAAAAATACGTTAATTTTTTACTTTTAAAACGTAATGAATTGCATTTTAAATTGTTTCAAACTAGAAGAAATAATAAATACAGTAATATAGATTGAAAATTAACTAATATATCTTTCGAAATTTAAGTATTACAAATATAATTACAATCTCTTGTGCAAAGTAAAAAAAAAAAAGTAAGTGGCTTTCAACAGCTATTTAACAAAAATACGTAAATTTTTTACTTTTAAAACGTAATGAATTGCATTTTAAATTGTTTCAAACTAGAAGAAATAATAAATACAGTAATATAGATTGAAAATTAACTAATATGTCTTTCGAAATTTAAGTATTAAAAATATAATTACAATCTCTTGTGCAAAGTAAAAAAAAAAGCAAGTTATTTTTTTTTTAAATTGCTATCTACGTGGACGTCTTTTGCGCGTTCGAGACCTACAAGTGCGGAAGCTGTAAGTTCGCAAAAGCATGCACATCACTTATTACCCTAGCCTCTATGCACAAGAAACTAACTGGCGTGCGGTCTTCTCGCCAACAACACACCTCTACGATACATAGATGTAATCTAGAAGATATGGGTGAGTGTACACATCTGTATTCTACAGAAGATTCTGTACCAAGATTTCAATGCTCAAAATGCGCCGCTAAAACACCAATTTTTGCCATTTTGGCAGCTTGACAATATGCTTTAATGATTACTGTTGAATCAGAAATTTGTATACACACGTGTAACGTTATTTAAATGATATTACTAAGCAGACATCACCCATGTGCATTGAGCAGTTTTCGAATAATCTAGTAACGGCCGAACCTTGGCACATCGCTCGGCGGCCTGGGCAAACGGCCACCAAAATGACGTGCACACGTATGCCGGACCTCGAAGGCTTTACTTCATTTTCTTTAAGTCTACTTTCCGTTGTCCGTTTGTTTGTTTCTGAATTTCTCATCCACATTAAAAAAAACTATCATACGGAGCTAATGCAATCAAACCTAATAAAAATATAGTACAGTAGACTAAGTTGATTTGGCTTTCATGTAATTAGTTCATTTTTCACAATGGCAGTCGTTTAAAATATTTTTTCTTTGTGAGATAAAACAATTTTTTTGAAGAGACACGTTGTTTACATTAGCCTATCAAAACGCTTACAACGTATCTACGTTTTCTTGATCACATGAGTTATCTACACTAACCACACATCTGGAAATCACCAAAATCGGTACATATGTTTGATATTTACGTATTTTTAATATATCATATTCAGTTTTTAACACAGGATGATTCAGGATAGATTTAGGATGGATTTTATTAGTACCGCGTGGAGAAATTTATGATAAAGTAAGTTGAAAATGTAATTTCAATGATTACGTGAAATGGACAATAGTTTAAAATCGACTTCATAATTTTTCTTCTTTTGATAAAACAGACTATTTGATCTTTAATTCTTTTGGCACTTGTTATTTTGCTTTAAATTTTGAGAAATCACATTTTGTGATTTTTTTCTGGTTAATAATACTACCACTATAATTCACTTCGCAGGAAAATATGAAAACATATTTTCGACGTATATTTCATAAGCTGTCACCAAATTAAAATAAAGAAATTATCCCACATAACTAACAAGGGAATTGTGTATTAAGCATTAAATGTAATTTGACGATACAACGTTAATAATAATGGACGTCCTCTATTTCCCAAGATTTCATGTCATTAATATATTTATTCTCTCCTATAATAACTGCGCAGACTCTAAGAAAATGTAAAAATAAAAACTTTATTTTTCAAACTTTGGTTTAATTAGTTCCAATTGTTGTAGGTACACTATGTTAGAAGATAGCGTCACATGAAGAAACAAAGAAATATTTTCGAATGTTTACATCTACATGATCAATGTGAAACTTTTTGGTTTATTTGCACCAAATTAAGGAAAGTAGTCTTATTAGTTAAACTAGTACTTTCTCGATACATGCACATATCATTCGCAGATTAGTGTACAAGTGTGTTTACTTTACAAATAAAACTGTAATTTTTAAGTGTGATTACTTACCTTCAGATTTTCCTTACAAAGGACCGAAAAATAATATTAAGTTAAGAGCAGCATTGGCACGCCTGTTAAATGTCCTATCATCTCTATGCACAAGTCACAGAACCAGCGAGCAGATTTTCTGTCGTACAAACTGTTTTTGAATTAGACTTTTACGAATATGTAATTTATTTTCATATATTTAACTAACATTTTAATTACAATGGCATGCGAATCGAGCTATTTTTACAAAATTTTAAGCTAAAACACTGTATTTATAGCACGCTAGCTGTTTTGGAAACATCCCGTTACAGATTTATTTATTTATTCGTAGGTGACTATATCGTGAACGCATTTAATTATTTCTAAAACTTTTATTAACATGACTTAACGCAGATTAAATACGAGTTATTTACGTAAAAAATATAGACGAAATTCGTTTTATTTTATTAGTAAGAATTTTATTTCGGAAATTAATTTTAAAAATATTGGAACGTTTATAAATAAAAAACATAGTCAAAACTTCTGAATGTTAGTTAAACGTATCTTATACAAATGTGTTTAAATGAAAAGTATACGACAGTTTATAACATATTGTAATGTCATATTTTATAAGTAGGCTAGTTTACAAAAGGAGCCTATTGATCGTACGTCCATTATCCTTTCGATTTTTAAGCAATTTAAGAACAAAAAAAGTCCAGTCATTCAATTCCGTACACTAGACGTGGTATTCCTACATGTTGACTACAATTTACAGGGGGGAAATTTTCTATCCATCAACGGTTCATTATACATTTATCTTATTTCTATATGTTTAGTTAGTTTAGTGCTTAGAAACTGTATTTACGGAAATAATCATTAATTTAATTTTTACCTGTATATAAAAAAAGTAAAAAAAAAATATTTGGATTGACTGGGATTCGAACTCAAATAAGATTGTTACTCGGTCGACGCCATAGCGTCTGAGCTGTTGAATCACTTTAATAACAGCTACCGAAAAATTTACGTATACTGCAATGCTTTTAAAATCACACATTTGTTGATTTTGGACTATTTGGTCTTTTAAAATGCTAGTGGGTTATTATTTAGTATTCCTGCTGCCATAAAGTTTCATTTTCTGTATGATTCGACTGTTTTTGTTTTCTATTTAATTATTAAAAACGATATCCGTCCAGCAGCGGTAAAATACGTTGTGACGTGTGTAGCCGTCTGTAGGGCTAAGTGTACTGCGCATGCTTAGTTATATTAGGACAAGGAAATGTCACAGATCAGTCCTGAATAAGCAATGTCGTGAACCTAACCCCTTACAAAAACGGTTAGGAATACCGATAAGGCCTAGGCATGACATGATTGCACCTAAACCCTTATACAATCGTTTAGGAATACCGGCCTTAGAGATCAGAAGCATCGTCAAATTTTATAATGCAACTACGTACGGACCACTTTTCATGAAACTTCTCTAATGCGTGTTTGTGTCTTCAACAATCAATATTATATCTGAATAAACAAGGTAATATAGTCTTACAATTTTAAAATATGCACGGTAAAATATATATAAAAAAATTCTCGCAATTGCCTAAATAATTTCTGTACATTTTAAATCCTACTTTTTTCTGCGTCATTCTGACACTACTACGTGTTGCACTGTCAACCAATTGTAAAATACATGGAACATACAGATAATGTTTTTATCTCATCCTTGAGAGCTCTTAGCCTCACATATGGGCTCGCCATGTACTCATTTGCCACCACAGATCACGCGAAATGACAGTGGATTGATCTGCATATCTTCGGTACCAACGAATTTATTTCAAGCACACTAAACAATATGGCGACGATTATTCGACAACGCTCTCTTGTTTGCGGATAAATCATCAATGTCCAGTAGAATCTCATTAGACAATACAATCAGTGCCTCACAAATAATGACACCTCAACGAATAAACTGCTCTAGACTACGGACTCAGTAAATATCTGGATGGAAGACGATGAAAGACGAACCTCGAAGCTACTCAGTCAAGTTCAGCCACAAATCGGTGACCGTTCATTGGTTAGAGCGAGGCAGTTGTCACCGGCGAACTGTACAGCGCTAGTTCCGAGCTCCTGACGTCACAAACGTCATGTACGCTACAGTTAGACAGAAGCAAACACGTCCTAACTTACGACGTTACTGCGGCTAGTATGTGCGCCGACACGCTACCAGCCTCCTTGTATTATTATTATTATTATTATTATTATATCTTTACTGACGAAATACGCTCAGATACCAAGGACTCACTCATCTGGCACGCTGACTGTGACATATTCCGCTGAGAAACTGTGCCCCTGAAGCAATGCATGATGCACTTTCATGGTCTCCAGCGACAGACTTCAAACCTACTGAGTTTACACAACAATTACTTGTCGGTCTTTGAGAAGAATAATATCCTCAAGCCACATTCACTGAACAACGATTCATGTGGCAAAAAGTATAACACTCTTACTTTAGGCGGAAACTTTCCAAAAATATTTAGTACAGAAATTTTTTTTCGTTCTTTACGTCGAATAGCATCCTGATGAAATATAGTTACACAAATATAAAATCGTAGTAGCCTTCGGTAACTAAAAATGAATCAACTACCGAAAAAATCAAATCAAACTCTATACATAAGTAACTTTCCATATTACAGTTGCTCGACATGTTTTTCGTTGAACAATACATTTCGATAAAGCAGTTGACTTGAAAGTGATCGCAGAAGGTATTGTCACACACTGTATGTAGGCTATATCAGGCCAAGTTGGGTTAATTAAGTAGTATACGGCATTGTAGCTACTAGTAAACTAAGCAATCTTGACGTGAACTTACGATATATACAGGATGTTCAGAAACAAGCACATAACAAGCACAACGCACGAATCCTCGGCTGAACTGGAGACGAAAATCTTAGTAGCAAAATGTTGTACGAGGATATTTTATATGCACAATGTGGCAACATGGCACTGTAGTTAGTCCAGTCTTGTACTCCACAGATATATTACTTACCTTACTACTACAGTTCTGAGCTGTATATTATGGGCGCATGTTATAATCCCAGGCAGTCCAAACATGACTATGTTTACTTGACGTAACATACATAATATAATACCTGCACGTAGAGTGCAAGAGGGGACTTTCTTCGTGCAGTGTTGCCATGTTGTGCACGAGTGTGTTTACATATATATATATATATATATATATATATATATATATATATATATATATATATATATATATATATATATAGAGAGAGAGAGAGAGAGAGAGAGCTGCCCGTAGTCGCGTGTGTACGCTACAGTATCACATGAGCAAAGTTATGTTGCAGCTAATAAATACACCAGTTTCACCGATTACAATTATACAAGTTGTTCTGCGGGTGTAATGCTTACATCTATGGCCTCTGGAGTTAGTGTTTCTTGTTAAAATAACGAAGTAGATGTATGTTTATGTAATTTCTAAGGTTTTACTCTGGTTGCTCATGGGCAGTACTTATGAGAGAAAACTACGCATGTGTGTGTGTGCGCGCGAGTGCAGTTGGCACATCTCGGCAGTACCAACTGTACAAGTTGGACCACGGCTTTATCACTAGGATAATACACGATGTATAGTTGTCTGAGCAACAATAGGGACAGAACACTCACTACCTCGGTCTGACAAACAATCGCGACATACACATCACGTCAGGGATAAAGACTGAGAGCATGGCCTCAGTACCGACATATAGGACTAAACAAGCATTCATTAACATCATTGTTCCAGACCGGGAGCTACTACAATGCAGCCAGCACAGAACGTACAGACAATTTAATATTACTGCACTGCACAGAAGCCTTCACCCAAATTAACGTTACTCATCATAGTTGTTCACGCGCTGAAAATGTTACTGCGTCCACAATGTAACTTGAAATAAAAATATGTAATACTATTTAAGGCTGAGGGAAAGTTACGCAATAAAATTGTCAACATTACTAAAGGTAAAGTGAGCTTATAAATTTCCCTGGGTAAATTAACCACCCCTGCAAACACATAGTCTTTCAACATAATGTATTAGGAAGCATCACATTCGTGGTATAGCCGTCAGAACACACGCTCACTGTCACGACGCTCCGGGTTCGATTCTTGGATTGGTCACTCACATTGTAGCAATGGACAACTTGCAATGAGGCTGCTGAAATGAGGACTGAACAATTCCTATCTCTATGGATACCGCAACCGAACATATCCTTCATACTGGCGTTTGGCTTCACGTGACCCGGATGAGATATATGTCAAGAAAGTGGATTATTTGTTTGGAATTTGCCGCTTTTTCAGGTAAACATTGATCTTATCCATATGTGTATCTTAACCATGAAATGAAACTTACATTTTTTTTACACTTGCGTGCAAGTCTATGAAAGCACACAATTTTTGGTTTCTCCCTTCACAAACCAACAGACAAAGAGCAATCGGCATGTTTGTAAACAAGCTTTGTTTCCCACAGTACTCTCCCCCTGAGGCGTGACGTCAGAGGGCGTGCACCTCTAGTCGTCCATTGCACAACTTGGTCTGTGAGTATTCTCTACGGTGCCTCCTTACTCCTGCGCTGTCATTCCTTCACTGCTCCATATTGTCTTACCTTCCTCGCCAGCTCAACACCTC
Source organism: Medauroidea extradentata (assembly GCA_003012365.1). NCBI lineage: Eukaryota > Metazoa > Arthropoda > Insecta > Phasmatodea > Phasmatidae > Medauroidea > Medauroidea extradentata. The sequence continues at coordinate 1,155 of PNEQ01083952.1, read as the reverse complement.
GGTGTCAAGAGCTGAACAAACTATGAACACTTCTCTCTATCAATGAATTCCGTCACATTTCATTTTTAAAACACAATGGAAAATAAATTTGAGAAGGAACAAGATATTACCAGCATATCAATTCTACAGCTTTTACGATAATTAGTTTTTTTCCTAAACGAGAGCAGATATCAAACAACTGTTTCACAGTTTTGTTAAAAATAGTTTATACTATGTTCGCTAAATTTTTCACGACAAAATACACAATGGTTTGAGCTAATAATGCAGTTAAGTAAATTGTAATTAATGAACTACTTAGCGACATCTATATAATTTTTTTGTCTTATTAAAATCAGAACACGTAGAAAACACAATTCTTAAAAAAAAAAAAACTGTTCAACAGATTTTTGGTATCTGCTCTCGTTTGAGAATAAAAAAAATAATCGTGGGTGAAGTAGAAATGATATATCATGGCCTTAATTCCAGACACACCCAAAAAGCTACAATTGGTCGCAAAGACGCAGAAATACGACAACATATCTTCATTCATTAATGTCACGCTGTCATCTAACATGGTTGACATATAACCATAAGGAGAGGTAAATCAAAGTTTGAACGTTGGACTGTCAAAATACTACATTTAGTTACAATAGGTCACGTTCTCCAGATATAATACACAAAATAAATTATGTATTCATGTCGTGAAGTATACTAAAAGGCAGACATATATTATTAAAACTACAAAAATCAAAGTTTGAACAACAAACTATTTAAATAACTTACAATATTTGGCGGAAATCGGCCCAGTAGTACCACGTAAATGACCAAATGTTTGCTTATTTATGCAATGCTATTACTATCCATTACAAAGTGGACAATATACAGTACTGGCTAATAAACTTTGAAAGTGTAAATTTTTGTTACAATAGAACCAGTAGTAGCGAAAATTAGAAGACGCACTCCTGGTTCAAGTTGTGCTAGCATCTTGAATGGTGGACCCCCCCCCCCCACCACCACACACACATTATATATATATATATATATATATAAAATACCTAACGAAAAGCTTAAATAACGATTAATTGTCAAATATAACATTTGGTGGTAATATATATATATATATATATATATATATATATATATATATATATATATATATATATATATATATATATA
>PNEQ01083951.1:0-16837 GCA_003012365.1 Medauroidea extradentata | reverse complement strand
CAATGTGCAGATAGTAGCGAGAATGTTAAGTTCAGTAGTAAGAGACTAACTACAACATTTCTAGGCAGACACTATAATCACAGTACCACATTGTGCAGATAGTAGCGAGCATGTTTCTTTCAGTGGTAAGAGACTATATACAACATTTATAGGCAGACACTATAATCACAGTACCACATTGTGCAGATAGTAGCGAGCAAGTTCAGTTCAGTAGTAATAGACTAACTACAACATTTCTAGGCAGACACTATAATCACAGTACCACATTGTGCAGATAGTAGCGAGCATGTTTCTTTCAGTAGTAAGAGACTAAATACAACATTTCTAGGCAGACACTATAATCACAGTACCACAATGTGCAGATAGTAGCGAGCTTGTTCAGTTCAGTAGTACGAGACTAACTACAACAATTCTAGGCAGACACTATAATCACAGTACCACATTGTGCAGATAATAGCGAGTATGTTTAGTTAAGTGCTAAGAGACTAAATACAACATTTCTAGGCAGACACTATAATCACAGTACCACAATGTTCTGATAGTAGCGAACATGTTCAGTTCAGTAGTAAGAGACTAACTAAAACATTTCTAGGCAGGCACTATAATCACAGTACCACATTGTGCAGATAGTAGCGAGCATGTTAAGTTCAGTAGTACGAGACTAACTGCAACATTACTAGGCAGACACTATAATCACAGTACCACATTGCGCAGATAGTAGCGAGCATGTTTCATTCAATAGTAAGAGACTAACTACAAATTACGAGGCAGACACTATAACCACAGTACCACATTGTGCAGATAGAAGCGAGCAAATTTAGTTCAGTGCTAAGTGAATAACTGCAACATTACTAGGCGGACAATATAGTCACAGTACCACATTGTGCAGATAGTAGCGAGCATGTTAAGTTCAGTTGTACGAGACTAACTGCAACATTACTAGGCAGAAAATATAATCACAGTACTACATTGTGCAGATAGTAGCGAGCATGTTTCTTTCAGTAGTTAGAGACTAACTACAAATTACGAGGCAGACACTATAATCACAGTACCAAATTGCGCACATAGTAGCGAGCATGTTTCTTTCAGTAGTAAGAGACTAACTACAAATTACGAGGCAGACAATATAACCACAATACCACATTGTGCAGATAGTAGCGAGCATGTTAAGTTCACTGCTATGAGACTAACTGTATTATTACTAGGCAGACACTATAACCACAGTACTACATTGCACAGATAGTAGCGAGCATGTTTCTTTCAGTAGTAAGAGACTAACTACAAATTACGAGGCAGACACTGTAACCACAGTACCACATTGTGCAGATAGTAGCGAGCATTTTAAGTTCAGTGCTAAGAGACTAACTGCAACATTACTAAGCAGACTCTATATTCAAAGTACCACATTGCGCAGATAGTAGCGAGCATGTTTCTTTCAGTAGTAGGAGACTAACTACAAATTACGAGGCAGACACTATAACCACAGTACCACATTGTGCAGATAGTAGCGAGCATGTTTCTTTCAGTAGTAAGATACTATATACAACATTTCTATATAGACGCTCTTACCACAGTACCACATTGCGCAGATAGTAGCAAGCATGTTTATTTCAGCGGTAAAAGACTAACTACATCATGACGAGGCAGACACTATAACCCCAGTACCACATTGTGCAGATAGTAGCGAGCATGTTTCTTTCAGTAGTAAGAGACTATACACATCATTACTAGGTAGACGCTCTTACCAGAGTACCACAATGTGCAGATAGTAGCGAGCATGTTACGTTCAGTAGTAAGATACTAACTACAACATTACGAGGCAGACACTATAATAACAGTACCACATTGTGCAGATTGTAGCGAGCATGTTTCTTTCAGTAATAAGGGACAACATTTCTAGGCAGACACTATAATCACAGTACCACATTGTGCAAATAGTAGCGAGCAAGTTCAGTTGAGTAGTAAGACACTAACTACAACATTTCTAGGCAGACACTATAATCACAGTACAACATTGTGCAGATAGTAGCGAGCAGGTTTCTTTCAGTAGTAAGAGACTAACTACAACATTTCTAGGCAGACACTATAATCACAGTACCACAATGTGCTGATAGTAGCGAGCATGTTAAGTTCAGTAGTAAGAGACTAACTGCAACATTACTAGGCAGACACTATAATCACAGTTCCACGTTGTGCAGCTAGTAGCGAGCATGTTTCTTTCAGCGGTAAGAGACTAACTACAACATTACGAGGCAGACACTATAATCACAGTACCACTTTGTGCAGATAGTTGCGAGCATGTTTCTTTCAGCGGTAAGAGACTAACTACAACATTACTAGGCAGACACTATAATCACAGTACTACATTGTGCAGATAGTAGCGAGCTTGTTTCTTTTAGTGTAAGAGACTAACTACAACATTACTAGGCAGACACTATAACCACAGTTTTACATTGTGCAGCTAGTAGCGAGCATGTTTTTTCATTGGTAAGAGACTAATAACAACATTAGACAGGCAGACTCTCTAACAGCAGTACCACATTGTGCAGATAGTCGACGTGCATGTTTGTTTCAGTGGTAAGAGACTAAGTTTGTTTTCAACATGCTAATTTTACAGAACTTCGCCAATATCGAAATGAGAACAAGATTAAAATTTTTTTGGGCACATATCTTTAAAAATTTGTTACCACTGGCGCGAAACGAAGATAATATTTGCGATTTCATTCAGCTGGGATAAGTTCTATGTAATGGCACGTGTGGCTTCCCACTGCAGGATAGGCGAAGTGTGGAGTATGTATGTGTGTGTCACACGAACATTCTCGAATAGTAAGTGACGAAGCGAGGGACAAGCGCGCCGCCTCGCTTCTAATTGCAGGGGGCGAGCTTCAATATATGATACGTGGCTTCATCGGAAACTTTTCGGCTTGTCCATACACTGCGACGAATAGAAGCGAGGCGTTACGCACGTTGAGTCCTTTTCTCTTCCAGACTATTCGCGTGACTCACACATAGGGATCCCCTTACTTCGCCTATACATCGCCTCTGTGAGCGGTACGAGCCCACATCTATTCTCTTCGCGACAGTGTGTGGACAGCCAGAAAGCAACACTTCGCGTATCTTGTCTTGGCTTGTCTTGATGTCTCTTCGCTACGCAGCAGTGAGCATGCACGTTTACTGTATGAACCATAGTGCACATTTATAACATGTTATAAAGAAGCTCAATAAAATATGCTGCAGTTTTGTAGGATAATATTTCCATTAATTTATCGAAATGTATGGTTAAATAATCCATAACTTAACAAAGCAGGCAAACTTCCATAAACAAAAAATTACAGTAGTCACTTTCACAAATGACAGAAGGTACTTTTCTGGAAATATTTCCGTGAATTAACAGAAATGTTGAGAAAGTTATGCGACTGATGACTACTCACCGACACGATGTATGCCGAGCGTGTTGTTCTCTGGATCGTAGAATGTGAGTATCTCATGCTTAGTCTCTTGTATCAGCACGTTCAGCCAGACGGACAGGTTGGTGCCGATCATATGCATCAGGCCGAAACGAGCCACAGCTCGATACTTGTGCACCTTCATTTGCTGCGGACACCATACAGACCTGTGACGTCATTTCATTCAGTAATGCACGCCACACCTCACATACAAGTTTCATTCAATAACTACGTTTTTATTAACTGTTGTGACATGCTTGCCTACACACACTGCTCAGACATTCTACTGGGTATGTTGCGAAATATGTTATGAATGACGGATATGTACAAACTATATAGAAAATATGATACATTATAGTTTACACCAAACAAAAAAAGTCTCAGTTTCAACCACTTACTATAAAGTAAATTTCATGATTTTGACACAAGAAAATTCTTCTAACAGATTTGATTAATTCTCAAGTAATATCGACGGGGAATAACGGGCTTATATTGTAGCACAGTTGTCGTGAATTTTGAACCGCAATCCTCACAAGTAGTAAGAGATAACATCAGTGGGAAGTAATTCTTACTTTCATCCTACATATCAGTTCTTCAGTCAGCTGCTCCCCAACAACAATATTTGAGAAACAACATTATGTCTAATGAAATGTCATTTGTAAAGAATGCTATGTTTCATGTAGACACGTGAGAATATTGTACAAAATAGGGTAGTTGCAGAACAATATTTTTCGAAGGATTCTGTATCAAGCCAGCGGCATAGTCACTCGAGTCCTTCAACACAACTGTCTCAGTTCATCGAGAAGGGCTTTTATCTGGGCCTGCTGTTGAGATGCTGGAAGGTGCGTCATCCCTGGTACTAAGAACTGCGAGAATGTCGTAGAAGTATATGCGTTCATTACATGAATTGAGATATACCTTCCTTATCTAAAGGTCGCAGGACAATACAGACTGGATGATGTAGCATACAAGTACAGTGGAGAGAACATCAGTAAGGATATACAGACTGGGCGTTCAAGTGAGCGCACAGCGACTGTGACACTCGACAGTCGGTAGTAGTATCGAGACTTGCCACAAGAGCACCACTGTGTGTAGAGAGAGCTGCTGTGTCACACAAACCTTTAAACAGTTAAGCAGTTTAATGCAATCTTTTAAAGTACTCCGCTCTAACTCGAATTTGTCTGCAAGTAGAGAAACATTAAGGAGTGTCGCATGAATATGCTGATACTTAAATCACTGTTGTTGAAAGGCAATGTGCTTTGTAGGACAAACTTGCAAACATAATCAAACGTTGAGGAAGGTAATTGATAGTCCAGAAATCTGACCAAAAACTCTACACTTATGTTATTGCTGCTAAGTTGTGTCATGGTAGTGCTGCTACTTGTAATGATGATGTGTGCAACTGCATATAAGTGATGATCTGCGTGTATTGTCGACTGCACGTGTACTGAGGCCCTGGCTAAAAGTCCGTTTCACCAACACAAATTGTATTTTACGTTAACCGATATTAGTAAAACTGGATTCAGGTTTGAACCTCGTTTAAAGTCGCCACGAGTCCCACCACTGTTCCCGAGAGTTTTGTTTAATCGTGATTAGTTAAACTCGACTTTTCTGTAATTTGTAGAAACAGAGAGTTTTTAGAAATGCAGAGAATAGCCGAACACTTTGCGAAAGTAAACGAACGATGAGTTTTTAAGTAAACTTTTATGTTTTCGCAGACAACACAATAGCGATAGTGTTATTATAATGGAAATAATGTAATTATTAGAAAGAAATGTTAACGAAAATTTTGTTAGTTCTAATAAAAAAATTTGCAACGTTGTCTGGACATACATAGTTTTGGTTAAGAGATGAGTTCAAATCATTATAATTAAATAATAATGCATTAAATGCAACTCCGTTAGTTTATCCAGAGTTATTTTGTTTAAAGGTCGTCTGGTTTATACTTCATTGGGTTAGCTAATTTATCCATGTTACTTAAACTCAAAAAATTTATTGTGAACTAGAGGAGCGATTCTGTTCGTCCTTGAGTGTAATGTTTGCTCTACACACTGCAATTTAAAAGTGTTTCACTAGCTACAACACAATGTACAAGCTTACATTTCTCTGTGTCATGTTCTTACTGTTGCAATTTTACTGTTAGAAATATATTTGGTGTAAGTTTACTCGATTTATTCATTTTTATTAGAGTAGTATGATTATGTATGTTCGGGGGCAGTGGCTGGTGGCTGAGGTTCCGAGGTGCCGCGTCCGCCATCTTGGGTGACATCACCACCGCCATCTTGTTTACTGCTGTCATCTTGGATTATGTCACTTTCAAAATTTTCCAAAATTTCCCAAAATTAAAAAAATATTTCTAAAAATTATTTTTAAAATCCATCCGCCATCTTGAAATAATTTCCCTCACCCCTGCCAATTTTCATCAGTAATTGGTTTACATGTTCTGGAGCCCACCATATATAATTATTTTTAAATTCCCACCCAACAATTTACTTGGTCAATTATTAAATTATTATATTTAGTTCTAGGAATAACCACCAGGGGTTTTAACGACCATTTTTGTTTCTCACTTGATTCGACTCCACCAGCATACATATGTGTTTAAGGACGACATGGAATGTACCATAGGCAGCCCCTATCACCAATATTATTTTTAATGCATGCCTCCATGTATCAAGATTGATAAGTCTTAACAAGTATGATACTTCACCATAGTAATTTTATTTTATTTTGTGTAACAACTGCAGTATTATTCTTTTCAATTAATTATTTCAATTTTTAAATCCTTTTATAGTAACTAAATATAATGTAGTAGTGTACTGTGTAAATACTGATTGAGTGTACAAGGACTGGTACATCAGATGCTCTTTAAGAAAAGGATATGACAGCTTGTTCCAGCATCTTTCTCTGACAAGGAACGGAACACTTCCTGATCACTCGACAAGGCAATATGAACTAGTAGAGGTGTAAACATCTACCAGTCTTCCTTTATGCATCCTCTCTTCGCACGTCGGACAGGTCTCTACACGCGCGGAGCATAACTCAACCAGGTCTGCGGCCACGCACGGGACAGTCCCGCCCCTCGCGAGGGGAGAAATAACGAAACAGCACGCCTTACCCCCGACCAGCTCATCGCCGCGAGTTCCAACACGCTCAGAGTACATGTGCACAGTCATGACAGACAGCCTTCCAGGCACACCGGTAGCAGTTTTATACCATTGCCAGTAAAAGAACATTTGCTAATAAATAATAACACAAAAATTCAGTTTTAAACAATTATTTATTTATTCCTTCATACATTATTCACTTCACCTATACATAATGTTTGATTAACGAATCCAATTGTCGTGGCTTGCATCGAACCTAAGCTATCGCACAAGAACTTTATTTCCTTTCTTCTTCAATACCTTCTCGACCAAATATGCGTTTGGATACTTGGTAACTTGAATTTCTTCGCTGTAAAAGCCTCCTCGAATAGTCTTGCCTTCCACATCTTCTAGGTGGTATGTCCTTGGTTCGTAGTGTCGAATCTTGGCCACTTTAAATATTTCAGTGCTCCAGTTTGATGTGTAGCCTTTCGTAAATGTTCCATTCACTAGCGATATCCTTACATAGTCTCCAACCTTCGCTTTACATTTGTGCAGCTTCAGTTTTTTCTCATTTTTATAAACAGTGTGCAGTAAAGAGTTGTCTTGGACATCCGTAGGCTTCATGTTCGTCGTCCTATGTACTTCATGATTATATTTTGACAAAAGCTTGGGCAATATAACCAACCACTTGTAGCTTACTTGTGCTGAAAATGTTCTCCACATTTCATTCTTCAAAGTACGATTAAAGCATTCCACGATACTAGCCTTACGAGCACTGTGGGTTGAATAATGTTTTATTTTATGTTTTACTTAAGTGCTCGAAATGATGAATTGTAGAATTCCTTGCCAAGGACTGTGTGAAGGTTCATGCATGGACATTTATCTTGCATAACAATATTCATTACATTAGTTACGTACCTGCCACTCTTAGTTTTTATGGGCACTGCCCACACATTTTTACTGTAGCAGTCAATAACAGTCAGCATGTGCTTGTAGCCTTTATTCTAGCGAGCATAAGGAATAATTTCAACCAAGTCTTGTGCCATTTGGAACTACTTGTATTTTATTATGTAACTATTTTTAATAGTTATAATTAATTTATGCTTTGGTTTCACAGTATATGGCAAAGACTTATATTTGAATTTTTTTTGTAACCCAGTAATTCACATGTGTTAATGGCCAAAATAAAACATTGTATTACAAAGCGACAATCTTTTTACACTTTGATGTTACTGTCAGTCAAGACTTATGCTGATCTTTATTTATTTATGTAAATCCTAACTTAAAAACTTTGATTTTTATGAATTAATTTTATTCATAAATGGCCACTTATTTCATTGTCTAAATATTACTCTACAGAGTACTATTGTTACACTCGGCGATTCGACCTATCGAATCGTTAAGTGAAGCGAACACGTATTTTTATTTGTGGACAAGTATATCTTTGAAGACATCTGTGGTCTTCTTTCTTCTTCTCCGAAACAGCAATCATGGTTGACCATTGAAAATTCTTGGTGCAGAGTTAGCTTGATTTTTCTTATGTCTGTTTAAGACATCCGCCGTCTGGTGAGGGTTTAATTTATGCCCCATGTGTGTTTCTTTGTGGGCAATTTATTATTCCTGGGTTTCCCTTGTAATTTGTATTTGTTTTGCTTGTTTAAAGCGGTGCCCGTGAGGGCATCACCACGCCATTTTTATGGCTTTCTGATTCCTGATTAATTCGGGAGTTTCCGTGGGGAACTCTCCTCCAATCCAATGGCCTTGTAGTGGGATTTGTCCCGCTTGCTCTCTACTGTCTGCGATGGCTGAGGCAACTTAATGTCAGTATTTCCAGTTTTTCTATTTTTTTAAAATGAAAACCACTGAACTTCAAGTATCATAAACTTTCAAAACAAAAGAGTTTATATTTCACAGGACAGCAGGGGCGATGCGTCCATGGAAGCAATGGAAGCATTGCTTCCCTAATAATTCTCTCATCACTTACTAAATAATAAAATATATATCATTTATTTACACAGCAGTGTTTGGTTTATTTGGCTACAGGGATAATGATGTATCTAGTCTAGTGAAACTGCTTGGCAATGGAAGCAGTTGCGTCCTCTGCTTCCAGACCCTAGGGCTATTGCGACGCTGAATGGCTCAGTGGGGGTGCAAGCGGACCCGAGATGTAGCGAGGGCTGGAAGCACCCGAGTCACTTGCTTACTACAGGAGGATAGTCGAATGGCCACACCGAACTTGTACGAAGTAGTAGATATCAACCTTTTTTTGTCTGGTCCTCTCTACACAGATTCGCGCGCACATGGCTGTGTTTCTATACGTAAACATTTCAGTTTTCAATAAAATGTGTAGTACTTTCAAATCAACTTTCTACATCTTTCTGTAAAGTAAGGGCTGTGTCATCGCAATGAGTAACTACATAATGCTTTTCATCAAGACGTTAGTAACAATCTCCTTTTATTTTAATTGCAACCTGTGAAAGGTAAGAAAGCCTGTACTTAAATAACTGGTTGTTCTTATTTGTTTCCGAAAAAAAAAATCGCTTATTAATTGGGTAAAGGGTGAGGGGAGGTAATTAAAAATGGTTAATTGTTTTAATAAATTTTATATTTGTATGCGATATGATTTGTTTTGTAGACATGCATTGTGACTATTTTTTACTACAATGAAAATTTTTTGTCTTAATTATTTTTGTATTATTGCATGTCAAAGTCGAAATTTGCAGAAAAACAAACGGTTTTATACTAGACAGAAAAACTGACTTACTGAAATGAAATAATTCACACAAAAAACAGTGTCACGAGCAACTTCAAGACACGTATAGAACAGCATTTAATTGTTTTTTTTTTTTTTTTTTTTTTTTTTGCATTTCTAAACAATTTTAGACAGTTAGCAATTTTTATTTAAATTTAATAATTTAAAAAGATGTAATATCTGAAATGTGAATAATCTCTCAGCAAATTACAATTGCATCCATTTCAACGAAATGGTCCAGAGAGTAGTATATAGTATTTGTTGCATTTTGGTACATGTTTGCATTGCATCACTGTCTTGTGTTATGCATGCTCTTTTAGTTTTAAGATTACATGCTTTCGTAAATATATGAAATTGCTGGTATGCATTCGTCCGATTAATGTTGACTACTGATCTGTATTTAGTCTCTCATTATTGCTAAGCACTTCAAGCTACAAAAAAAATTATCTAGAATGAAATTTAACCAAATAATAATGTATTTTTTCGTTATTAAGTAAAAAATGTAACTTCTCTATAATTATCAGGCTACAAATCATACATACTAGCAATGTTTAGTTATGAAGTAAAATAAAACCATTATTCCAACTTACTTTTTGCTAACTATCTGCCATAGCCTACACATTTTAATGTTAAGTCAGTGGTGTAAGCTTAGTCGCGGGGAGGGGGGTAACTAGACACTTCCTTTTTCTTTTTAATTATTTTATCTATAAAATTTTTATATTTATACCAGAGATATATTCAATGTTAAGACACAAAAAGATGTTTAAATTACACCATTTGCAGGGACCCCCCGCTTTATTAACAGGTACCGGTGTTCCTGCACCAGTTGCTTCCACACCTCTAAAACTCATGCCTCGCCACTGCAGGACAGTGTAGTTTTAAATATATTTATGTCTTAACAAAAGAAATTTTAAAAGTTTTGGAACAGTAACCTACAAAAAATGTGTTTAATTAAAGTGTTGATTACCTAGTCTATTTAATTTTCTTTAATCGGGGATCCCCTTAAAATTATATATATATATATATATATATATATATATATATATATATATATATATATAGAATAATAATTCTTTTTATTAAATAAATTCTTATCAAAAAATTTGAATATTTTGAACAAATATGGTAATACTCAACATATTTTTTTGTTATTTATTGATGTTGTTTTGTTGTTTCTTGCTCGAAGAGCTTTCAACCATTAAATAAATGGTTGATCCGATCTATGTTTTCTTTTTTTTTTCTGTCCCTTCATTCTTCTAAAACTAAAGTTAATATTTATATTTAGTGAATTAGTGATTTACAGTACTGATAACTGATTTCTGTAGGTACTCGGCCACAGGCCTTTAACCTTTTTTTTTTTTACCATCTCAGTCCAAACAAAAACAGATCCACTAGATCTATCCTTTAGGTTTACCTCTCTCTAGAGTGCAGATGGTTGTTGGGGGTATGCCTGTGGTATATCCAAATTGATAGCACATCTAGAGATTGAGGGGACCGGAGAGTACGAATCATTCTGCTTGATACAAGTCCTTCAAACCAAACATCTGTATTTTACGCCGAGGATAATTTCGCCTTGCAGGCTTGTGCAGCTCCCCAGCTATGTTTAGATGACTCATTCTATGTATCTGTCATCACGCAATTCTTCGATGAATCTAGATATTTCATTTGGATGTGAATTATTTCCAGCCTGCTGAGAAGTAGTTAACAGTCTCAATCTGTCAACAATTTCATTTACATCATTCCAGTAAACATATTCAGATAGTCTATCATCTTCTATTTTCTTATGTAGATCGAGACCAGATGCTATGGTAGCTCATACATCAGGGAACAGCTGGGAAATAATGTTGAATTTCGGATGTGTTTCATCCTTATATTCATTGCTGCTAGAATCGTTATTCTTCAAATGAGCACTCGTAAGTTTGTTGTAGTGCACCATACGAATAGGTACCAGAATTTTGTTTAAACAGTAATTCGTAGAGTCCAGAAGCTGGCTTGATTACAACACAGTCTACTTTTACATCATTACTATGCAAGAATAATATTTGCTTGTTTCCCAAGAAATATTTTTTATTTTGCTTGTATACTCCATAAGTCATATTCTTGGACCGGCAGTTTGTCAAGTAATCATGAAGCATTTTGATTTGTTCCTTTTTCTGTTTCCACTCGGAGAGAGGCAAATCATCTTCCTCTACTTCTTGTGCAGGTTTCTTGCATTTCACTATAGTTTGAGGTTCTTCTTCCTTCTTCACTGTCACAGGTGGAGGTGGTTTCGGCTTCAAACTGTCCAGTCTGTCTGTTATAGGTTTGAAAGCTTCTTCATTAATAATATCACATTCCATTCTGACACATTGATCTGTCAAGTACTTTGTGTGAATACATTTAATCATGGCGTGTAAGTCACCAACAATGTCAGACATAGTACTACACACTTATAATGATAAGATAGGGTATTTATATGTTGTTTTTCCTAGGTGGAGGCCTAGAGCTCGGCATGTTATTTTTACCTTCCAAAACTATGACTCGAGGTGGATTATAAACTGATGTTAGCATAATTTCAATATTTTTGATCGAATCTTCAAGTTTAGTAATGTGGGTTGTAAATCTTTTCCAGGACTTTGTCTGCACCAAAAGTTTCATTTATTAGATCTTCTATTGCATTAAGTTTCCTGTCCAGCAAATTCTCCACATCAAATGGAATAGCCCTAAGTTTTAACTTCCACCTCTTTTATCATACTTGCAATATCATTACTTGTTCTGTCTAGCACATTTTGTATTAAACTAATCAAATCACCATGAAGTGTGTAAATATATGCCTTGTTAATAGCATCTCCGTCTTCTCTCGGACTTGCAATATTTTTAAGTCTTTTTCCTTCGGCACTACAGTTCCCATCATCAGTAGGTACTAAACAAATTTCCATTTTATGTTTCAGGACATTATGGCCAAACTTTGAAATGTAGCTCATTTCTCACTAACGAAGGCTTATGAACTGAACAAATCCACACTGGTACCTCCCTTTAAATTAGGGAAAATTATTAGGTATTACAAGAAATCCATGATGATCACTCCAACAAAAAGCACACACCTATTTGAATTTATCGAAAGTAATGTCTGTATTAACATGATCAGAGTTAACATGTCTCAAGTTCAAGTCATCCATGCAAAACGAAACCAAAAGGTTGGCATTATCTCTCAATAGCTGTTTGGGAATATGTGAATAAGTCTGGCAAAGGTAACAGGAATATACTGACATTTGTCTTCCCATGCAAAAGTATTCTTGGATACAAGCCTGTTTCTCACAAGATACATCGTCGAAGACGAACACAGGTTTTGGTAGAGCTTGATTTGGTGGTACCACTGATTCATTTTCGCTGAATGGAAAATAACCGAGTCCATCCACATAACTTTGAATTTTTCCAAGTCGCTGATACTTTGGCTGTTGAAGTGGTTTCGAGTATTGGTACACATTTTCGAACCATTAGGCTACTCCAGCAACCTTAACAGCACACACGTCTTACCATAGTTTGATGGTCCTGTTATGACGCAATGGACAGTATTGGGTAGGAGGGGACCATGTCTCGATTCGTGAGAGGTGACATCATCTTCGGTAGTAATACATATAGGTAAACTAACTTCTTACTTGCCGATACGTATCTTGCCACCTCCATGTAAAATTTTTGGAACTTAAGAAGTCTTTGAATTTGAATGTGGAGTAGATTGTGGGGATATGTGCGGAGCATGTGGAGAGTGTGTGGAGTCATGTACAGCATAAATAAATGGGATCTGAGACATATGTGGAGAGTGCCTCGTCTAGTGTGGAGAGTGCATAGTTGTGTGTAGAGATGGTTGTGGAGCATGCATAGTTGTGTGAGGAGATGGTTGCAGAGAGTGCAGAGATGTGTGTGGAGCATCCATAAAAAATTGATGTGATTGCTTCTGAGGTTCTTGTTGTAGATACAGTTGTGGAGGTCCCATACCACAAATCTTATTATGTCTCTTCAAAGAATTACTCCGAGGAAACTGATGTTGGCAGTATTCACACAAAAATGTATTTCTTTAAGTCATCATAATACATGTAGTTTTTTTCATGCCGTAACGTATTAGGCATGGTTGTAAATACGTTACACAGAGGCGGCAGCGGAGGTGCATTAATGACGTCCGTACTGTTTGAAGGCTAGAAAGATACTGAATAAAATATATAAAAACAGGTACTTATATATTTTCAACTCAGTGTATCGCGATGCCTTGTAGGAATAAGATCAAGACCGGAAGAGGACTAGTGAATACTCTTATAAATAAATTACCCTTCGAAGCACATATTCCTGGGTACAGATTCTGTGTACCGGGAACAAAGCTAAAGAAGAGGCTCGAGCATGGTGACTTCGGAGTTAACGATTTGGACGAGGCGTGCAAGAAGCACAACATAGCCAATGCTAATAGTAACAAGCTGGAAGATAGATATGCTGCTAACATTGTCCTTGCATACAGAGCAAAAATATTGCTAAATATAAGGAATCAAAGTAAAGTTTGGTGAAAGAGTAGCTGCTTGGGGTGTATCCAAGATCATGAAGACTGAAGTGAAGCGAGGAATGGGTTTGAGAATTAAGGGCAGTCTAGCCACTCCTACAAACACTCGAATTAAATCCAGGCAGTCTGACAAAAATATAGTCAGTCAAATTAAAAATAAAAGTCGTAAGATGAAGAAAGCAAGCAAGAAACAAGGAGGCTTCCTGCCTCTACTCCTGCCTGGCTTGGCAGCACTAAGAGGTCTGATTGGTGGAGCTAGCGGTATTGCCAGAGCAGTGAATATATCGAAAAACCAAGGTAAGCAGTTGGAAGAACTTCAACACCACAACAAGGAAATGGAAGCTATTGCACTAGGGTCAAAAAACTGGAAAGGACTTAACCTAAGACCATACCCTGTGGGTGGAGGATGTCTGAAAAAATAACCGGAAAGAGAAGGAAACAATCCTAAAACCACCCAATCGCCCACTAACAAACCTAGATTTAACCAAGTTTGCTAGAAAATTAGAAATACCTAATTTCAGAGATGTGTTCATGAGAGATAAATTACCATCATAACCAAGATGTAATGAATGTGGAATTATACATTTAGATTCGGCTAATGGCCGAGGTAATCTCTGGGTTAGTTATCGAAAATATGGAAACAATGTTGATTACTATGACAGTTTTGGAAACCTTCGCCCACCCATAGAAGTAAGCAAGTATTTTAAGGGGATGGAACTTAATTATAATTATTTCTATGGGCAATTACCTAGCCAGTTGAACTGTGGCCATTTATGTCTTCAGTTCTTAATTAGTGATTAATAAATATTGGTACAAGCACTACTTTACATCAGTCATGTCCGTAACATGACGGGCAAGAGCTCAGAGCTGTGCTCCGTGCATTTTACAGATCTGGATTTAAAAGGTTCGTGGTCAGTGGCACTAATTGATTTCCAAACTTATTTCTCTGTACCTAATGTGGATAGTTCAAACTGCAAATTTCGCTATTTAAAAATGACACCACTGTACAGGTTACTGTGCCGACAGTATCGTATGAGATCGAAGACATTGCAGCATATATCAAGCAAGCATTAGGCACTGACATAAATTTTGTTTTGCGAGGAAATCCAAACACTCTGAACAGTTGAATTTTATGCAGCGAAGATATTGACTTTACCGAGAAAGATACTCTAGCATCCATGCTGGGATTCGAACACAATGTGTATGAGAGTGGAAAAGTACACCAGTCAACACTACCTGTGAACATTTTGCCAGAGAATGTTATAAGAGTAAACTGGAATCTTGTAACAGGCTCATATCTAAATGGTTAACCGAACCATGCACTTCACAAGTTTTCAATGACTGTTCCGCCTGGATTCAATCAGGTAGAAGTCCCGAAAAATCTCATTTATACACCAATCACAGAAAAGTATGTGCAGGAAGTTATTGTTCATATAGTCGACCAGGATGATAAACTAATTAATTTCAGAAATGAAGAAATTACATTGTGCTTGCACTTGAAGAAAGATGGGCCTGAGTTTTACAAAAAAAATTATAAAAACAAGTATCCCCAGCAAGCCTAAGGTCAGTTGGTCATGAGCAACCAGCATTTTAACACGTAAAAATATTGTGTTCTTGAAGATTATAAGCTTCAAAGTCAAGAATAATGGAAGCAGAAATTATGAATGTGGACGAGCTAGTTAGTTACGAGGATTCCATTACAAAGACAAAATTCCATGCTTATTCACCTTACCTGCCTGGACCGCACCAGCTGTCGTCCGATGTTCGAATACCGGTGCAAAACCAAGACATTTATAATTTGCCATGCAACTGATACTTGAGATTCAAAGGTACGTTAACAAAGGCATGAAATTCCATACATGTAACCACCAAGATAATTAAAAATTTAGTACTTCATATGATTAATAAAATTGCTTATGAACTGAATGGTGTCGAGGTTGATCAGACACGGGATGTAGGTATTACAGCTTCTATGAAGAACTACCTGTCTCTAACACAAAACCAACTACCCGCAGCCAAAATGGCCGGATGTGGAATCGAACCAAATTATAAAGTCCCTGTGTACAAAAGTGGAAGATTTGAAATATGTGTAACACTTTCCTCGTTTCTAGGATTCACCGAAGATTACAAGCATATTATAGAGAATTCTAAACAAGAGTTGGTCATACTTTAAGCCAATACTCAGACAAATACTTTACTGGATACTGCAGAAAACCCAGAGGTCACAACACTCTCTATACAATCGATAGAGTGGCTGCGGCCACATGTTCAAGTAAAAATGGAAGAGAGAATAAAACTACTCAAGTTTGTCGAGGAAGGAAGGAATATAGATGTAGCTTTCCGCTCGTGGAGCTTGGAAACTTGTCTCGTCCTTATTCAGTCTCAAAATGTTAATTGGAATGTTAAATCATCATTTGCAGTAGAAAAGCCATGCTACATAATTCTGGCATACCAGACCGGAAGACAGAATACCACAAGTGCAGCTCGCTCAAAGTTTGATCACATCAATGTAAATAACGCCAAAGTTTATTTTAAATATGAAAATTTTCCAAACGTGGACTTGAACGCGAATTTCAGTAATGGTTCTTTCATGTTGGCATACCAAATGTTTGCAGATTTCCAGAAATCATACTATGAACACGAAGCTTCGACCACACTCGAACCTGATGAAATTATGAACAGTGCCTCGCTCCTTGTATTTGATGTAAGTAAACATGACGATCGTATAAACACAGGAGAAATTGATTGTCGCATTGAAATGACAGCAGCAGAGAAATACCTGCTGGCACACAGGCCTATGCTCCCATTATCCACGACCGTTTGGCAACATACAGGGTGGCCAAGAATAAGTGTTACAAATTGATAGGGATGGTAGATGTGCATGTTTGGAACATATTTGATTAAGGAACCCATGTCCGGAAATGCATCCTTATACCTGCAATGGTGCACCAAAGTAACAGGGGTAGGCAGGCAACCTGGCGACAACAAGCCAGTGAAAACATATGTTGTGTTGTGTTATGTACTA
>PNEQ01083940.1:0-17314 GCA_003012365.1 Medauroidea extradentata | reverse complement strand
TATTCAAACGATTCTACCACCAAACTGTCTGGGAAGGATGAAATTTTTTTTAAGTGGTGTACGACAGTCCCACAGTGACCTTGGGAGTAACGAACACCCGAACGCGTCACCCGGCATCTGTCCCAACGTATCAGTGAGATGGCGACCGTGCAGCTGAAAGCACAGTGCGTGCTGTGGTTTGCAGAGTTCAAGTCTCCAGTGACCGTGCAACGAAAATTCAGGCGGGAGTATCCGGGACATGTACCATATCGTGCGGCTATTTCTCGTTGGGTAAAAAATTTCCGTGAAACAGGTAATGTTGACAAGAAAACGTCCCAGGACGGCCACGAACTTCTGATGATAAGGTTGAACAGCTTAGGTTATCGTGTGTACGCAGCCCTAAAAAGTCAATTTCCCATCGCAGTTTGGAGCTTGACATTCCGAAGACTACCGTGCAAAATGTTCTTCGCGAACGTTTGAGATTACATGTTTACAAAATTCAAATGAGACATGAAATTAAGCCAGAAGATCGGCCCAAACGTTTCGTATTCGCTGCCTTCCTGCTAAATGAAATGGACACTAAAGGCACTTTTTCTAATCGGGCGCTTTACAGTGATGAAGCAACTTGTCACGTTAATGGTTGTGTTAATCGTCACAACTGCAGGATTTGGGGATTACAACAACCGAGTGCAATCAACGAGTACGTTCGTGACTCTCCTAAAGTTAATGTGTGGTGTGGTTTGATGCACGATCAAGTTGTAAGGCCTTTTGTGTTCGCCGAAAAAACAATCACCGGCAACATTTATTTAGACATGCTACAGCTATACGTATTCCCTCAGATTGAGGATATTGAACGACAAACTGGAAGTAACGTGATATTCCAGCAAGATGGCGCACCACCGCATTGGAGCCTTGCCGTGCGCAATGTCCTGAACACGCGGTTTCCAAATGGTTGGATGGGAAGGGGTGGCCCTATTCCTCGGCCATCTAGAAGTCCCGATCTGACTCCACTCGATTTCTTCTGTTGGGGCTATGTCAAGAACATTGTTTATGCCGAGAAGATACGAGATTTGCAGCATTTGTGTCGACGAATCACCATGACCATCGAGACAGTGACGCCAACAATGCTCCAGAATACGTGGATGGAGACAGAATATCGCCTGGACATTTGCAGAGCTACAAATGGAGCACACATAGAAACATTTTAAGGTGACAAAAACTTTCATTATTTCTTTTTCTTTTAAAGCAAGAATCAACCCAATTGATCAACACGTTTCGAAGTTATGATTTTTTAAAATTGTATCATTCTTTTTAGATGATCCTGTATAGTAGTACATAATTATACGTCAAATTTTATATTATTTAATATTTTATAAATAATTTAATGTTATATAAACGTAAAATATAAGTAAAGTTAACGAGTTAAATATGCATTACGTACTTTTGTCGCATTTAGTTAAAAGTTCAAAAGTGTGTGAAATACGTAGGCTTAATTTTGATTCCCGCCATATTTAGTTTTTCGCCTGTGTACGTAAAAACATAATATTCCATGTATCAATTTAGGAGCACAAAATACGCAGCGCTTGTGCGCCCATCTCGTGAAGAACCTTTTTTTCGACATTTACTTTCCAGTTTTACAAAGCGAGTGATCAGACTCTGCCGTTTTATACCGTGATCAAAACACAGCTAACCTCTGGCGATCGACAAAATCGGGTAACGTGACTGTGCAAACTTACACTAACCTTACTTCGGCAAGTTGTTCTGTATAACCGCCCTATAATGGACGACAATGCACCTCTCCACACATCCCGTGACAAATGCTATGTGGTTCGCATCCCTTGATGTGTTTCTTCATCTCGCACCCGTTTTACTATACAGTTCATTCGTAATTTGCTTGTTAGACTCATTATTTATATTTTGAAGTGTAATTAGTAAGGAGAAAAATTGAAGTACAAATACAAATGCCAAGAAAATATTTTTTGTATAAATATTTACATAACTGCGTAGTTATGTTGTAACATTTGTCTGCCGGAGAAGCAGAAGGGGTAGTCCATAAACGCTAACGATTTCATTAAACATAATATCTTTGTATTTTGCCTAACTTTTACAAGGTTAAACTTAAGCCATGAGTGTTTTTAAATAATGAGTTCCTGTTGCTACAATACAAAAATATTAATTTTTCAATCCATTACAAAAATTATGCTTAACAATTTTGACCTACTCCTCTTGTCTCTCTGGAACAGAATTGTGGGTTAAAAATGTGACCTGTATTTCATTTAACCAAATTAATATTTATTAAATAAAAGTAAATATGACGTGTTTTATTTTTTCTATACGTATAACTGCAACAATATTTAAACAACATGAAAATCTTTAATGTAATTTGCCAACTTTATCGTATACAGTTAGAGAACCAAAATAATTCCAAAGCAGACAAATCCTTGAATGCAACCTTTCAACTAAAGGAATAATTTGTGAAAGGCCGTGGGGATTCGAGGGTACAGATGTTTCCTTGAAAATTTGAAAACGGCCATTACGACAGTTCTTATAATTTAGCAATAAAATAACAAAAATTATGTAAATAACGCCTAGTGAATACATACACACACACACACACACACACACACACACACACACACATATCGCAGGAACAGGCCAACCACACCAAAAGAAAGAAACAATGTCTCCTATTGTAATTTTCACAAAGTGTACATATATCTTAAGGGGCGCATTTTACAGATCATATTGTCAGATATTCGTGTCTTGTTTTGATGTGTACTATCTCTTTCCAACATATGGCACGTATTTCATTACGAGGGAAACCACAATGGACCCTCCTATTGTAATTTTCAGAAAGTGTACATACCTCTTAAAGGGTGCATCTTAGGGGCTAGGTTTATTAGACATCGTTTCTTTCTTTTGGTGTGTATGACCGGTTCCTGCAATATGGCACACTTTTTTTTTCGAACACTCTTATGGTGCCTTCCTGTATGTAGCGTGTTTGTGGGTGTGTGAGGTAGGAGCGGTAAGGATGCTGTTGACCGACGTATGTAATGTATTATCGCCTATCTGCTCAAGTTAACTCAGCTGGCTTGCAGTGCTTTACTATTATCCTTTACCCTATAGGAATTTAAGCGGTGACCACATTACTTTATTTGTGGGCAGCATAGTTCAAAGTTTAACGCTCGTTACAATACTTGTGTTTTTCGAATCCGGTTGGTGCCGCGGTGGCCGAATGGTCAGATCATTCGCCTCCCACCAAGGTTATCCGGGTTCGATTCCCGGCGGGAACCGTGCCAGACGACGCCGTTGGTCAGCGGGTCCTCTCGAGGATAACTCCTCCTCCCCCCTCCTTTCGTCAAACCCTATCATTACGGCTCTGCGCCATACTCGCCTCGTGTCACCACTTACTAACGCTGGAGACCTCGACGTTACTCGCTGAATAAAATCTCTCGCTTACTGACTAGAATCCTGTTATGTTTCCATATACTGCAGTCGAGAAAAGCCATTTTTTTGCCGTTTTGCTGGCCCAAAATTGATGTTTCTAACAAACGTGCCAAATTTTTTTAAACTAAAGCGACGTAGTTTGGAGTTTGTGTTCTTTTCGTGGTTATACAAATTATCACAAAAAAACTGTAACCAACTGCAACTCTTCTGAAGGGCAGAAACTGAGTCCTCCTGAACCAGTAACCGGGGTTACTTTGACATTATAGGGTAAGACTGCCTACTCAAAATTATTTGTATTTGTGCTGAGTGAAGAAATTTTCAAAAGTTACTATTAGGTTCAAATAGTTTTAATACAAGACTTCAATTACAAAAAATAAAAAAAAATAATAAGCAATTACAAACAATTAAAGCTAATATTTAAATTGCCTAAGTTACACTGTCCAGATGACCGATGTTACCAAATGTAACTAACACAGTCTAAATAACCTAATACAACCCTACCTAACCTGACACAAACATACCATAACCTAAGCAAAACTCTACCTAATCAAACCCAACCCTAATGTAAACTAGCCTAATAACTAACCGAACCCTAATTAACTTACCCCACTTAACATAACCCTACCTACCTAACTTAATCCATATATAACCTAACCCGTATGTTACCCAACGTTATTCGTTACTGTATCCATTCCTTCTCTTACATCACTTACCCCATCTTAAGTCTAACCTGCACTGATCTGTACTGGCCAGCACTGAGGTACACTTTCTTGTACCAAATTGTATTTTCCTGCACTGTGTTGCACCAGCATGCACTAACTTGCACCAACTTTATCCTACCAAAACTATCTAAAAATAGAACAGTTGTTTGGACATAGGCTACGCCATTGCAGACGAATGTTGTGGTATTGCAGAAAAACCCGCTATTAAAACAAAACGAAAAATAGGACTACAAGCCAGTAAGCTGTAATCAACATACATAAAATGAAACGTACAGACAATTCCTGAAAGGAGTGTAGTCATATATGCAATACGGTAATATTCGCCCGCTATGCCGTATATCCAAAAAGAAACTGTTCTGTTTGTATTACGAACTCATTGCAGGAATTGTTCAATGATCATACTGTATAACTAAAGCCTACTTAACCTAACCCTACCCAACCAAACCTAATCTAAACCACGGCCGTAGAAGAACAGGTCTGGACACTCGTCTGGATATTTGACCCCCTTGTTGTTTGGCTGTAGTTAACCAAGTTACCGAGAATATTGTGTTTTATTAGCACTTTAGTTAGGGCGGTCGGACTAAACTCCGCCCACTTCATTTCCGCTTAGATAAACAATTTATCAAAACGTATTTTTTATCAATTTATTAAATACTTTCTTCGCTCACAAATTTAAAAAAAGGCTCCAGCAATCTTTATTTACTTCATAAATTTAACAATGGTAAAAAGTGGGCGGAGTTTGAGTCCGACTGCCCTAACAGAAGCGCCAATAAAACACAATACTCTCGGTAACGTGGTGAACTACAGCCAAACAACAAGGGGGGTCAAGCAAAATACATTGTTTGATAGGCGAGTGTCCAGACCTGCTCTTCTACGATCGTGATCTAAACTAACTTAACCTACCCCAACCTAACTGTACCTAACATAACCTAATCCTGCAAAACCTAAACCAAACTACCCCAACACTACATAATTTTACCCAACCTAAGGCCCGATTCACAATGCGTAGTCGGCAGTCATCAGTCGACAGTCCGCTGTCGGCTGTCAGAGATTTATATGTACATTAAGGGTCGAATCTATAGACCTCTTTCGAATGACAACCAACTGCTCGCCAATGCTTTCTCTATGGGGATAACAGTTGGTTGTTATTCGAAAGCCGTTTATAGATACGGCCCTAAGATGTGTGTATTCACAGTGCGCAATCGGCAGTCATCAGTCGAGCAGTCCGCAGTCGAGCAGTCCGCAGTTCAGCAGTCGGCAGTCCGCTGTCGGCTGTCATAGATTAATATGTACAGTACATTAAGATGTGTGTATTCACAATGTGCAGTCCGCAGTCGAGCAGTCCGCAGTTCAGCAGTCGGAGATGGCGAACTTTATTTCTTACTGCTGGACTGCCGAAAAATTCCAACCAATCAGGCGTTACTCTCGTAATCACGTGATGTAAACAATTATTGTTTTAAGAGATTGTATGTGGTTCTAAAAGCAAATTAAACAATTTAACAAATTTTAAAACAATATGTTAAAAACATGGTAGATTATTAAAGAGCAGTTTTTAAAAATTGTGCAAAAAACATCATGATTGCTGGACTGCACATTGTGAATTGTATTCGACTGCCGACTGCCAACTGCCAGCAATCGATTGCTGACTGCGCATTGCGAATCAGGCCTAACCCAACACAACCTAAAGTAACCCTACACAACCTAATGATACTAAACATACCACAACCCTCCCTATCCCTACCTACCCCACCCCAACCTAACTTAACCCAACCTCACTTAAAGCAACCAAACCTAACAATCCTGGTCAAACCCATTCTATCACTACCTTAACATATTGTGCACTAATCTAAGTTGCACTTTCTTGCACTATGTTGCACTTTCTTGCACTAAGTTGCACTTTCTTGCACTAAGTTGCACTCTCTTGCATTATGTTGCTCTTTATGACACTTTATTGCACTAAGTTCATTCAGCATGCATTAAATTGACTAATAAAACGTAAATGCCCCTAATTAACATAAGCTAGACTAAACCGACATGACCCGAAATAACCTAACTTATCTCGACCAAACCTAACCCAATCTTACTTAACCTAACCTTTACTATACCTAACCCTTACTTACCCTAAATCGACCTAAATTAACCCAACCTAACCTAACCCGACCTAACCTAAGCTAACCCAACCTAACCTAAACTAACCCGAGCAAACCTAACCGAACTCAACCTAACCCAACCCGAACTAATCTAACCCGACCTAACCTAACCAGACATAACCTAACCCGACCTTACCTAACCCGACCTTACATGACCCGACCTAAACTAACCCGATCTAAACTAACCTGACCAAACAAAACCGACCTAACCTAACCCACCTAACCTAACCTAACCCGAACTAACCTAACCCGCTATGACCTAACCCGATCTAACATAACCTAACCCGACCTAGCCTAACCTAACCCGACCTAGCCTAACCTAACCCGACATAACCTAACCCGACCTAGCCTAACCTAATCCCGACATAACCTAACCCGACCTAACCTAACCCGAACCAACCTAAACCGACCTAACCTAACCCGACCTAACCTAACCCGACCTAACCTAACCCGACCTAACCTAACCCGACCTAACCTAACCTAACCCGACCTAACCTAACCCGTCTTAACCCGACCTCACCTAAACCGACGGAACCTTAACCGACCTAACATAACCTAACCTAACCCGACCTAACCTAACCCGACCTTACCTAACCCGACATAACCTAACCCGACCTAACCTAACCCTACGTAACATAACCCACAGTAACCAAACCCGACTTAACCTAACCCGAGCTAACCTAACCTAACCCGACCTAACCAAACCTAATCCGACCTACCCTAACCTAACTCTACCTAGCCTAACACGACCTAACCTAACCCGACCTAACCTAAACTTTATTGCACTTATTGCACTTTGTTGCACTAAGTTGCACTTTCTTGCACTAAAATACACTGTCTGTAACACTTTTTACACTAAGTTGTCCTTACTTGCACTAAGTGTTACTTTCTTGCAAAAAGTTGCACTTTCTTGCACTATGTTGCACTTTCTTGCACTATGTTGCACTTTCTTGCACTATGTTGCATTTTCTTGCTTTGTGTGGCATTTTTATGAATTTTGTGGCACTTTCTTGTACTATGTTGCATTTCGTTGCACTATGTGTCACTTTCTAGTACTATGTTGCACTATATTGCATTAAGTTGCATTGTTTTGCACTAAGTGGTTCTTCACTTTGTTCCTTTACCATGCATTAAATTGACGAAAAACTTAAATATCCCTAATTAACATATCCTAGTCTAACCCGACCTAGTCGTACCCGATGTCACCAAACCCGAGCTAACCAAACCCGATGTAACCTAACCTAAACCCACCTGACCGAACCTAACCCGAAATAACTAACTCGACCTAACCTAACATAACCTAAACCGACGTAACCTAACACGACCTAAATTATACCCGACCTAACCTAACCCGACCTAACCTAACCCGACCTAACCTAACCCGACCTAACCTAACTCGACCTAACCTAACCCGACCTAACCTAACCCGAACTAACCAAACTCAACCTAACCTAACCTGCTCTAACCTAACCCGACCTAACCCGACTTAACCAGACCTAACCTAACCCGACCTAACCTAAACGGACCTAACATAACCTAACCCGACCTAACTTAGCCTTATTAACCTAACTTAAACATACCTAACCTAACCTAACCCGACCTAACCTATCCCGAATAACATAACCCGACCTAACCTAACCTTAACCGAACTAACCAAACTCGACCTAACCTAATCCGACCTATTCTAACTCGTCCTAACCTAACCCGACCTGACCTTACCTAACCCGAGCTAACCTGACTCGACCAAAACTAAGCCGACCTAACCAAACCCGACCTAAATTAAACCCGACCTAACCTAACCCGACCTAACCTGACCTGACCTAACCTAACCCGACCTAACCTAACCCGACCAAACCTAACCAGACCTAACCTAACCCGACCTCACCTAACCCGACCTAACCTAACCCGACCTAACCAAACCCGACTTAACCCGACCTTACCTAAACCGACCTAACATAACCTAACCCGACCTAACCTAGTCCGACCTAACGTAACCCGACCTAACCTAAACTTACCAAACCTTACTTAACAAAATCTAACCTTACCTAACCCAACCTAACCTAACCCGACCTAACCTAATCCGACCTAACCTAACCTGACCTAACCTAAATTAACCCGATCAAACCTATCCCGACATAACCTTACCCAAACTAACCTTACCCGACCTAAATTATCACGACCTAACCTAATCCAACCTAACCTTATATAACTCGACATAACGTAACCCGACATAACCTAACCCGACCTAACCTAACCCTACGTAACATAACCCGACGTAACCAAACCTGACGTAACCTAACCCGACCTAACCTAATCCGAACTAACTTTACCCTATGTAACATAACCCGACGTAACCAAACCCGACGTAACCTAACCCGAGCTAAACTAACCCGACCAAAAAAAACCTAACCCGAACTAACCTAACCTAACCCAACCTAACCTAAACTTTATTGCACTTATTGCACTTTGGTGCACTATGTTTACTTGCATTTCGTGCACTTAATTGCTCTTTCTTGCACTAAGTTGCACTTTCTTGCACTTAGTTACTCTTTCATTCACTAAGTTGCACTTTCTTGCAATATGTTTCAATTTCTTACACTATGTCGCAATTTCTTCCACTATGTTGCATTTTATTCCACTATTTTGCACTGTCTTGCACTATGTTGCACTTTCTTGGACTTTCTTGCATTATATTGCACTTTCTTGCACTATGTTGAACGTTATGTAGATTTGTTGCTCTTTATTGCATTAAGTTGCACTCTTTTGCACTATGTTCGCTTTTACTGAGTTTATTAATCGTGCATTAAATTGACTAATAAAACTTATATATCTCTAATTAACATAACATAGCCTAACCCGACCTAACCTAACCCGACCTAAACTAACCTAACTTAACCTAACCCGACCTAACCTAACCCGACCTAACCTAACCCGACCTAACTAACCCGACCTAACCTAACCTAACCAAACGTAACCTAACCAAACCTAACCTAACAGAACCAAACCTAACGTAACCTAACCTAACGCGACCTAACCTAAACTTTATTGCACTTATTGCAGTTTGTTGCACTAAGTTGCCCTTTGTTGCCCTTTGTTGCTCTTTTGTTAATTAATTTTGCACTTTTTTGCACTAAGTTGCACTTTCGTGCACTGTGTTGCACTTTCTTCCACTATGTTGCATTTTCTTCCAAAATGTTGCATTTTCTTGCACTATATTGCAGTTGCTTGCACTATGTTGCATTTTCATGCGTTATATTACACATTCGTGCACTTTGTTGTACTTTCTGGCATAATGTTGCACTTTCTTGCACTATGTTGCACTTTATTGCAATATGTTGCACTTTATTGCATTAAGTTGCACTGTTTTGTACTGAGTTGCACTTGCACTGAGTTCCTTTACCTTGCATTAAATTGACTAATAAAACTTAAATATCCCTAACTAACATAAGCTAGCTAAACCCGACTTAACAAAACTTGACCTAACCTAATCCGATGTAATCTAACCCGACCTAACATAACATACCTAACCTAATTGAACCCGACCTAACCTATCACGACCTAACCTAACACGACCTAACCTTACATAAACCCGACCTAACCTAACCCGACCTAACCTAACCCGACATAACCTAACCCGAGCTAACCTAACCCGACCTAACCTATTCCCACCTAACATAAAATTTATTGCACTTTCGTGCACTAAGTTACACTTTGTTGCATTAAGCTACACTTTGTTGCACTAAGTTGAATTTTCGGGCACTTAATTGCACTTTCTTGCACCAAGATGAACTTTCTTGCACTAAGTTGCACTTTCTTGCACTAAGTTGCATTATCTTGCACCAAGTTGCACTTTCGTGCAATAAGTTGTACTTTCTTGCACTAAGTTGTACTTTCTTGCTTAGAGTTGCACTTTTTAAACTATATTGCATTTTCTTCCACTATGTTGCATTTTCCTGCACTGTGTTGCACTTTCTTGAACTATGTTACATTTTCATACACTATGTTACACTTTCTAGCAGTATGTTGCACTATATTGCAAAAAGTAGCACTGTTTTGCAATGAGTGGCACTTCACTTTGTTCCTTTACTATACATTAAATTTACTAAAATCTTAATTATCCCTAATTAACATAAGCTAGCCTAACACGACCTAACCTTACCCGACATAACCTAACCCGTGCTAACCTTACCCCACCTAACCTAATCTAAACCGACCTAACCTAACCTAACCCAACCTAACCTAACTCGACCTCATATAACATAACCTAAGCCGACGTAACCTAACCCTACCTAATCTAAATCCGACCTATTCTAACCCGACCTAACCTAACCTAAACCGACCTAACCTGACTCGACCAAACCTAACATAAACTAAGCCGACCTAATCTAACTTACCTAAATTAACCCAACCTAACCTAACCCGACCTAACCTAACCCGACCTAACCTAACCCGACCTAACCTAACCCGACCTAACCTAACCCGACCTAACCTAAGCCGACCTAACCATACCTGACATAACCTTACATAACCCGACTTAACCTAATCCGACCTCAACTAACACGACGTAACCTAACCCGATGTAACCAATCACGACTTAACCTAACCCGAGCTTACCTAACCCGACCTTACCTAACCTTACCCGACCTAACCTAACTTAAACCGACCTATCGTAACCTAACCCGACTTAATCCAACACGACTTAACCTAACCCGACCTAACCTAACCCGACCTAACTTATACTTTATTGCACTTATTGCACTTTGTTGCACTAAATTGCACTTTCGTGCAATAACTTAAACGTTGATGCACTAAGTTGCACTTTCGGTTACTAGGTTGCATTTTCTTACACTTAGTTGCACTTCCTTGCACTAAGTTGCACTTTCTTGCACTAAGTTTCACTTTCTTGCACTAAGTTGTTCTTTTTTGCACTAAGGTGTACTTTCTTGTTCAAAGTTGCACTTTTTTGCACTATGTTGCACTTTTATTTCACTATGTTTCATTTCCCTGCACTGTGTTGCACTTTCTTGAACAATGTTGCATTCTCATGCACAATGTTACACTTTCTCACATTATGATGCACTTTATTGCATTAAGTTGCACTGTTTTACACTATGTGGTACTTCACATTGTTCCTTTATCATGCATTAAATTGAATAAAAAATTAAATATCCCTAATTAACATAAGCTAGTCTATTTCGACCTAACCTAACCCCCCGTAACCTAACCCGAGCTAACCTAACCCGACCTTACCTAACCTAACCCGACCTAACCTAACCTTACCCCACCTAACCCGAACTAACCTAACCTGACCTAACCTAACCCGAACTAACCCGCCCTAAACTAAACCGAACGAACATAACCCGACCTAATATAACCTAACCCGACCTAACCTAACCCGACCTAACCTAACCTAACCCGACCTAACATAACCTAACCCGACAAACCAAACCCGACCTCACCTAATCCGACATGACCTAACCCGACCTTTCCTAATCCGAAATAACCTAAACCGACCTAACCTTACCAGACCTAACCTAACCCGACCTAATCTAACCCGACCTAACCTAAACCGAACCAACCTACCTTTAACCGACCTATCCTAACCCGAATTAACCCATCCCGACATAACATAACCCGACATAACTTAACCTTAACAGACCTAAACTAACCCGAACTAACCTAACCCGAAATAACCCAACCCAAACTAACCTAACCCGTTTTAACCTAAACCGACCTAACCTAAACCGACCTAACATAACCTAACCTAACCCAAACTAACCTAACCTTACCAAACCTAACTTAAACATACCTAACCTAACCTATCCCGACTTAACATAACCCGTCCTAACCTAACCTTAACCGACCTAACCTAACCCGACCTAACCTAACCCGACCTAACCTAACCCGACCTAACCTAACCCGACCTAACCTAACCCGACCTAACCTAACCCGACCTAACCTAACTCGACCTAATCTAACCCTACCTGACCCATCCTAACCTAACCCGACCAATCCTGACTCGACCAAACCTAAAATAACCTAAGCCGACCAAACCTAAAATAACCTTAACCGACCTAACCTAACCAGAAATAACCTAACCCGACCTTCCCTAACCTAACCCGTCCTAACCTAACTCGACCTAACCTAATCCGACCTAACCTAATCCGACCTAACCTAACCCGACCTAACCAAACCCGACCTAACCAAACCCGACCTAACGTATCCTTACCAAACCTAACTTAACCAAACCTAACCTAAACTAACCCGACCTAATTTAACCCGACTTAACCTTACTCGACCTAACCTAACCTGACCTAACCTAATCTGACCTAACCTAAATTAACCCGACTAAACCTAATCCGACCTAACCTTACCCGCACTATCCTAACCCTACCTTTCCTATCACGACCTAACCTTACATAACCCGACCTAACCTAATCCGACCTAACTTTACCCTATGTAACATAACCCGACTTAACCAAACCCGACGTAACCTAACCCGAGCTAACCTAACCGGACCTAAAAAAACCTAACCCGAACTAACCTAACCTAACCCGACCTAACCTAACCTAACCCAACCTATCCTAACCCGACCTAACCTAACACGACCTAACCTAAACTCTATTGCACTTATTGCACTTTGTTGAACTCTGTTGCACTTTCTTGCACTATGTTGCACTTTCTTGCAATATGTAGCATTTTATTGCACTATGTTGCATTTTCCTGCACTCTGTTGCACTTTCTTGAACTATGTTGCATTTTTGCACTATGTTACACTTTCTATTACTATGTTGCACTATATTGCATAATTTGCACTGTTTCGCACTAAGTGGCACTTCACTTTGTTCATTCACCATGCATTAAATTGACTAACAACTTAAATATCACTAATTAATATAAGCTTGTCTAAACCGACCTAACCTACCCCGACGTAACTTAACCCGAGCTAACCTAACCCGACCTAACATAAACTAAACCCTCCTGACCTAAACTAACCTAACCCGACCTAACCTAACTCGACCTAACCTAACATAACCTAAGCCGACGTAACCTAACCCGACCTAAATTAAACCCGACCTAACCTAACCCGAACTAACCTAACCCGTTTTAACCTAACTCGACTTAACCAGATCTAACCTAAACCGACCTATTCTAAACCGACCTAACCTAAACCGACCTAACTTAACCTAACCTAACTCGACCTAACCTAACCTTACCAAACCTAATTAAACATACCTAACCTAACCTAACCCGACCTAACCTATCCCGACATAACATAACCCGTCCTATCCTAACCTTAACCGACCTAACCTTACCCGACCTAACCTAACCCGACCTAACCTAACCCGACCCAACCTAACTCGACCTAACCTAACCCTACCTGACCCAACCTAACCTAACTCGACCTAACCTAACCCTACCTGACCCAACCTAACCCAACCCGACCTAACCTGACTTGACCAAACCTAAAATAACCTAAGCCGACTAAACCTAAAATAACCTTAGCCGACCTAATATATCCCGAACTAATCTAACCCGACCTTCCCTAACCTAACCCGATTTAACCTAACCCGACCTAACCTAACCCGACCTAACCTAACCCGACCTAACCTAACCAGACCTAATCTAACCGGACCTAACCAAACCCGACCTAACGTAACCTTACCAAACTAACTTAACCAAACCTAACATAAACTAACCTGCCCTAACTTAACCCGACTTAACCTGAATCGACCTAACCTTACACGACCTAACATAACCTCACCTAACCTTAATTAACCCGACCAAACCTAACCCTACCTAACCTTACCCGAACTAACCTAACCCTACCTTTCCTATCACGACCTAACCTAACCCGATCTAACCTTACATAACTCGACCTAACCGAACCCGACCTAACTTAACCCTATGTAACATAACCCGACGTAACCAAACCCGACGTAACCTAACCCGAGCTAACCTAACCCGACCTAAAAAACCTAACCCGAACTAACCTAACCTAACCCAACCTAACCTAAACTTTATTGCACTAATTGCACTTTGGTGCACTACGTTTCACTTTGTTTACTTGCATTTCGTGCACTTAATTGCTCTTTCTTGCACTAAGTTGCACTTTCTTGCACTTAGTTACTCTTTCATTCACTAAGTTGCACTTTCTTGCACTATGTTGCAATTTCTTACACTATGTCGCATTTTCTTCCACTATGTTGCATTTTCTTCCACTATGTTTCACTGTCTTGCACTATGTTGCACTTTCTTGCATTATATTGCACTTTCTTGTGCTATGTTGCACTTTCTTGTGCTTTGTTGCTCTTTATTGCATTAAGTTGCACTGTTTTGCACATAGTTGTACTTTCACTGAGTTTATTTATCGTGCATTAAATTGACTAATAAAACTTAACCCGACCTAACCTAACTCGACCTAACCTTACCAAACCTAACCTTACCAAACCTATCCTAACCAAACCTAACCTAACCGAATCTAACCTAACCCGACCTAAACTAAACTTTATTGCACTTATTGCTGTTTGTTGCACTAAGTTGCCCTTTGTTGCACTAAGTTGCTCTTTCGTGCACTAAGTTACACTTCCGTGCGCTAAGTTGCACTTTCATGCATTATGTTGCTCTTTCTTCCACTATGTTGCATTTTCTTCCAAAATGTTGAATTTGCTTGCATTATATTACAGTTTCTTGCACTATGTTGCATTTTCTTGCTTTATATTGCACATTCTTGCACTATGTTGCACTTTCTTGCATTATGTTGAACTTTCTTGCACTATGTTGCACTTACTTATACTATGTTGCACATTCTTGCACTGTGTGGCACTTTATTGCATTAAGTTGCACTGTTTTGCACTGAGTTGCATTTGCACTGAGTTCCTTTACCTTGCATTAAATTGATTGATGAAACTTAAATATCCCTAATCAACATAAGCTAGTTAAACCCGACTTAACAAAACTTCACCTAACTTAATCCGATGTAATCTAACCTGACCTAACCTAACCTGAGCTAACCTAACTTAACCCGACCTAACCTATCAGGACCTAACCTAACCCGACCTAACCTTACATAACCCGACCTAACCTAACCCGACCTAACCTAACCCGACCTAACCTAAACCAACCTAACCTAACCCAACTAACCTAACCCGACGTAACCTAACCCGAGGTAACCTAACCCGACGTAACCTAACCCGAGCTAACTTAACCTGACCTAACCTAACTTACCCCGACCTAACCTAACCTAACCCGGCATAACCTAAAATTTATTGCACTTTCTTGAACTAAGTTATACTTTGTTGCACTAAGTTGCACTTTCCAGTACTTAGTTGCACTTTCTTGCACTAAGTTGCACTTTCTTGCACTAAGTTGCACTTTCTTTCATTAAGTTGCACTTTCTTGCACTAAGTTTCACTGTTACACTTTCTTGCACTAAGTTGTACTTTCTTGCACTAAGTTGTAATTTCTCTCACAAAGTTGCACTTTCTTGCACTATGTTGCACTTTCTAGCACTATGTTGTATTTTCCCGCACTATGTTGCATTTTCCTGCACTGTGTAGCACTTTCTTGAACTATGTTGCATTTTCTTGCACTATGTTACACTTTCTATTCTCCGTTTACTAAAGTTGAGTTCTGAAGTAAACAAATAACATAATATCATTGCACTTCGCTAGCTTCTAATTAGCGCAATTTACGCAGCGCGCCGACGTACTATTTACAACCGACTGAAGTATTTTCATTAGGCATCATAGGAAACAATAAGACCGTATATATTTAAACAATATTGCGTGAAAATTTCGTACGTGTTATCCACATAGGGTAACAAAAATACACAAAAACTTGATAAAAATATTGACATCATGTGCAATTACAGTATATTTCAAAATTTAATTGTCAATTCAAGACTAACGATTGTATTCAAATATTCCGGTGTTAACGTAACAAAAATTTGGTACTGCAAAACTACATGCAGAAAAATAGTTGTCAACAAAATGAGTGATTAAACTTACTGTAAAGTCCTTCTGGATTATTTTGTACTTCGTTTTGTAAAAATTACATTCTATAAATCACCAAACAATCTGTCGAAAATTCACGACACATATTTTTTATATATATAAAAAAATGCTATGCCAGATTTTTATTCTTGCCTTATAAACATCACCACAGTTTGTTCAGTAATGAAGACATATATCCAAGTTTCGAAAACCATGCAAGACATTTTCACTGTTCACGTCAATCATCACATAACCTAATACGCAAGCGACATAAATATAAACCGACGCGAGGACGGAACAAATTAGAACAAGGATATTTGGTTCGGACCACACAGCCTTGGATCGGACGAACTGGAATGGAAAATGGACGAACGAAAAAAAAACATTCGCAGTAACCACAACATTGACGCGTTAACGTCCAAAAATACTTTGAAAAAATAAAACATTACATCTGATAGTGATATTTCTGACTTTATTTTTACTGTGGTAATTATTACTGAACTAAACTTTTGGTATTTTCAGAGTATCGTACATCTCTAAATACTGGCAAGTGTACCAAGAAACTCGTACATTTAACAGTGCGTCAGTCGTTAAATAACTCGTGAACCAACTCTACGGACGTGTCGTCCGTTAACCATAATTTTAGTAATAAACATATAGCGTCGTAGATTATGTTTGCAACATTTGTATATTTTACATATTTGTTAATAAAACCCTCTCATTAAGTGATGAAGTGGTAAATTTATATGGACACGATAGATAACAAAGATCTATTTCTTATGCAATATACACAGTGCACAGCGGTCGGCAGCAAATGAACATTGAGACAACTGAGACCCTTCTGTGACCAAATCATGGTCACAGAAAAGCGACAGCAGTAACACTGGACATAACACCACTCCCCTGGTCTTTTCCTTAGTTCTCCACACTATTAATGACCTAAGAAGTGTAAACAAAGCTAGATCTTTTGATGAACCTTTCTGGTATGTGTTCCTAACTTCAGAATAATATATAACATGTT
>PNEQ01083939.1:0-26750 GCA_003012365.1 Medauroidea extradentata | reverse complement strand
TCGTACGTCTCAAACAATACAGTACCTCCGTTTCCAACAGTTCCTTCCTGGCCCTCTGTAGCAGCAACCGAACCTTTGTGTGCGTTTTACACGAAAACGATAGGTCCTAGACAGTTGCAACAAGAGGACATTTTTCGTCACACAGGTCTTATTACACAATACACCGTCTTAAATTGTTCACATATCCTGACGTTGACAAAGTTGTATGCAATTAGAGGGTAGCCACCCTCGCTATTTTCATAAGGGAGGAAGGTATCAACCAGACTTTGCTGCTGGTTTGAAGATCCCAATAGCATTAAGCAATGCGGAAAATATTGTATTGTTATGTCAATTAGTTTCCGATATTTTCGGAAAATACGGTTTTCAAATTTGATATTTGGGGGCTCATAACTCTCTTAATATTACATTTAGGTGGATAATGCATAACATGTTTTCGTCTTCTTTTTTCGAGAGGAACACGCGTGCGATGTTTGTCCCCCTATTTAAGAAACATCCTATATAAGCAATATCAAATTATTGCTTCTAGATCCTTGATCTGCGTCGGCGTAACTTTTACCTATGAAAGATATTGATAGATAAGTCGGTTACTTGTTGTAAAACAGTTTACAACTAGGAGTTTGCTACTATTGCTCCAAATTTTACTATGTGCATTTTATACAAAAATCAATTCATCAAATATTAATCATTTTTATAAGCATTCAAAGACGTCGTTATCTTAGTATATTGTCAGTGTTAAGCCTATTACTGCGCATATTATGAGTGCCATTGTTACACATATTATCAGTACA
Organism: Medauroidea extradentata; assembly: GCA_003012365.1. Lineage (NCBI taxonomy): Eukaryota > Metazoa > Arthropoda > Insecta > Phasmatodea > Phasmatidae > Medauroidea > Medauroidea extradentata. The sequence goes on along the minus strand of PNEQ01083939.1, from coordinate 25,962 downwards.
ATTACTTCAGACATTTGATATTTCTTCATGTAATTTATCTGCACAAATAACTAACTAGCTGACATAACAAATTCAGTAGTGTTGTTGTAAAAAAAGTTTCACAGGCTGTTTTTGTTGTTTTTGTTCGTGAATACGGAAACACACCTCAGTTTTCAAAATGTAGCATCTGTTGTACACAAAAGGTTGCTGTATTCATCTGTGCTGTCATTAATGTGTTGCCTGTGCTCATCCGGTTTTTATCACTTTGTGATCGTCTGTGTCGTCATTTTACCATCCAATTCGGTTTAGTAATTTTCTGTCTCCAACATCTTTATTGTTTGTATGTTGTTGCTTTAATTTATGGTAAAGTTATAGGCCATTCGGAATAAAGTGAGCACTAAAGATTTAACCTTTGAAAAAAATCACTAGCTGTTACTGCATATAAGCCAACATTAACAACAGTTACATTTTTGTTTGTATGGTTGGTAGCGAATAACTGCACGTAGTCCCGTGTATTTTCTTATTTGAATACAGCATTAGTGAAACAACATCAATTGCAAACGACCTCTCTGTATTTAATGTACTTTAAAATATTTATTTAAGTTCTTACCGACATACCTACTGACTGTATAATTTTATTTAATTAGCGGCAGTACAAAGCGACGCGACCGAGTCGATTATCGTTGGCACACGCCGCTATTGCTTCGCGCCGCAGAGATAGTTTAAAATTTCACCGACAGATGGCATCAGAGTTAGGTTTTCGCCGCATTGCGTCATTCAGTTTGTTTTACCGTTGTGTAATGAATATGGGTTTTTGATAAACACATTCAACGTCGTCGTTAATTGCAGTATGTTGAACGGAATTGTAATTCTTGAGTTGCGTGTGTCGTGTGTTTTTTTAGTGACGGTTTTAATATTAAAGTTCGAATATACTGTGCATGGATTTGCGAGATTCGTAACGGTAATTAATAGCACCGTTAGAGTAGACACAGAGAAACCAGTGTTATAAGACGTTAACTCGCAGGTATTTATAACTAAGATTACTACTGAGTATAGCATGTATTCAGCCCCCGTGCATTTAATGAGTACATATTGTAGCTAAAATTTATCGGAGCACTGTAACGTAAATGTAAACATTGTACAAGACTATGTAAATAAAAGCACTTGGCAATGTTGATGTTTACATGTAGCGGAAATATATAAATTGGCAGAAAATAGAAATTAATCAGGGCTTTTTTTAGTGCTCACTTTATTCCGAATCACCTATAGTAGTTTTTCCAAGTGTTTTATTATCTCATTTTCTTATTATTTTATTTAAGTTGCCAATGAGTACAGCTTCACTGATGAAATCTACAGTAGAGTGGGGCAAACGTACACGCTTAAAATTTCAACTCGCATAACTTGCATGTTAATAGAGCAAACAATTGGTTACTTGTAACACACATTTTATGTTCATTTGTGAGTATAATGAATTAGGTATTATAACATAATTATTAATATTTTGTAAGCATGGATATGTTTTCCAACACACTGTTAAAACGCAAGAAATCAGAAAATTGTAAGATACAAGTTAAATTGCAAGATATGTTGAGATTCATTGTAGTTCTACGTATAAAACTAATTCATCACAAAATTACACTAATTGAATAGAAACATATATTTTTGTGGAGGCGACTTTTTAAAATAAACAGGTTTTTGGAATCATGTATTAAAAAATAACTGTATTGGATAATTTCATGACATGCAACCTAATTACCTACATTAGTACGGTATTACGATGTTCAATGCAGTTTGCCGATTTAAAATCCGTCCACGGGTTGTGGAGTTATTTATGTAGAACTTTTTGGTCCCGAAAGTGCTGCCATCACTCAGCAGAGAATCACGCTATACACGGGGTACATTTAGCCTGAATCCTTTCTTGATATACTAGTTGGCAGAAATTTTAATATTACATCAGTAGCATGAAAGTTAATCTTTATCTCGTGCTTTTGTTGCTGTTCGTCCAAGCTAGCCGTTCTCACGTGTAACGATGCTCCGCCATGACACCTTTAACATGTACTCAGATTTGCCGTCCTAATATTCGTGAGACCAAAAATTACTGCACTGCGTACTTTTACCCTACCCTACTCCACATGTTACTGATAACAAGAAAATAATTTTTGTAAATTCAGATGTACAAAATAAGTGTATTTTAGCATGAAAAAGCTATAGGCATACAGGCTACTAAAACGACGAAATTGGTTCTTGAGTAACATAGCCCTAAACCTGGTCTTAGTTGTGTAGCTATAGAGCGTCCCAACCTTAGATAGCAATACAGGTCTTAAGGGCGCCGTCTACTAGAATCGTAGAGGCGCGCAGACCTTTAACAATCCTGATTTCATTCGAAAACCATTCAACATATTGTCACGCGGTTAGGCTACGAAAAGCATTTAAGGATCTTAGTACAGGTATATAATTTTGCCATTAACTGTTATCGTTCCTAACAAGTATTTTTTGGAGTGTGAAAGTGACCGAATCGGGACTTTTGACGCTGATTTTTTTATGTAAAAGTTATCATTTTCACGATATTCTGAATATTATAGACCTGTAGAGCGACTCTTACTCTTTCGTCGCGTAAGATAAAATGATAGTGTTGTCGCTGAAAGTCCCATAGTAAAAACGGTTCAGCGGGAACCTTGCACGCTAGTTCAGCGCTTGGCTCGTTGAGGCGACGCGGCATTTGATGCGCGCTTCAAGGTCGACCTTATTGCTCCGTCGCTTTTGAGCTTCTCACGCGCGGGTAGACGGCGCCCTTATGGCGCGCGCTGTTGCCAGATCGCAGCCGCATAACAAAGTTCGAGAAATGTTCTACTTCAGAATTTTGAGTTTTAAAATATTGTGGCTTTTAATATTTTAACTGACATTACAATTTGTATAAAATCACCCTTCAAAATATGCTATTAAAGTAATTTTATATTACTTTAAAAATAAGAAACAATCACAAACCCCACTGTTATGAGACTAAAGAAAGCATGTATTTCCTTTATTAACCATTCCAGACATAACCTTATAGTTAGTAAAGATAACGGAACGTTTTTTTCTCTTCTGACAACACTTCGAGCGACACTCAGGCGTCTTAAGTAATTTTGTAGGACGGGTGCGTGGAAGTGTATGACAATTATACGCCACATATTTCACAACTATAAACCAGAGAACGGCTAAAGATATTGCGGTGGGGCTCTTTTTAAAATGTATTTCGGTCATTAAGAACAACTTTCTCGCTTTCATACCCATATAACTTAAATAACAAAAAAAGTTTCTCACTGGCCAAAAATTTTGTATTTCAGTTTGTTAGATACGTAAGATATCTAGAATAAATATTTTTGTTTATTAATCGAACCGTATACGAGTATATTAATTAATAAGCTGACTTATCTCTTGTATATTTTCTGTATCATATTGCTCAATTAATATTATTATTTGATATTCCCAGACTACGTAAACGATGTTAATATTCAGGGTTAATTTGCACCCACTTTGAGGAAAATAGGCTTATCAGCTATACTAATATATTCTTGTTTTGTATCTCAAGTAGACACATCAATAGATTCAGTTGTATATTTTTCTATTTTTGATAAATACCACATACCCACAAATTAATTACGTGCAGTTTTTTTATTTTTTTTATGTGGTGCTGGGATTTACGCTTTTCGTCAAAGATAGAGGCGAGATAATTGATGACATCAACTACGGTAATTGTAAAGGCCTACTAAAATGTGGAGTTTAAGATACATACATACGTACATACATACGTACATACATACGTACATACATACGTACGTACATACGTACGTACACACGTAGGCTGCGTACGTAGACTGCGTACGCACATACGTAAACATATATACATACACATGCAGACACATACATATACTATATTTAGGGTAAAAGTTCAATCCAGATTGAACCTGAAGTGGAGTCAACTCGGAGTGAATGTGTAGCGAACATAGATTGACAAACTGTGTTTACGGTAAATATTACAATCCAGATTGAACTGTAAACAAGAGCCAAGTTGAAGTCAACCTGGACTGAAAACGTAATAATGCTATCTATCGGCGGCAGTACGAAGAGAAGAACAGATAACAAACGAAAAATAAGAGTTGATCCAAATAAGGTTTTCTTCATGAGATGCACCACTTGTCTTGTTCCGTTTGCTTTATAAAAGCCGTTTAGCTTTACAAATACCTGCATTTAACACTTTCTGTTAAATTATAATGTGTTCTCTCTTCTTTTCTTAACCTAACCACAACATGTAACAACTCAATATGGCGGCTACTTTGTCCTGCACATTTTATTTTCAGTCCAGTCTGTGTTTACAGTAAAACCTCAATCCGGATTTTTCACTTGAGTCCACCTCAACAAGTGGAGGTGATTATCTCGCTTCACCCCTACTTCAGTCCACAACAAAGTGTTTAGACTAAAATTTCAATCTGGATTCCTCAGTACACTCCAGCTTCAATCCGGATTGAAATTTTACCATAAACGGCCTAATATATACATACATATAAACATACATAAATACATATATACATATATACATGCATACATACATGCATACACACATACATGCATACATACATGCATACGTACGTACATGCATGCATACATACATACATGCGTACATACATACATTAATGCATACATACATACATTCATGCATACATACATGCATACGTACATGCATGCATACATACGTACATATATACATACGTACATACATACACACATACATACATACATGCAAACATACATACATCATGCATACAAACCTAATATAAATATTGTGTGTCCAGAACCAAGTGTATAATAAGCACACCATGCGAACCTTAAACTATATTGGAGATTGGAGAAGAAGATATGTTTTAGTGGCAAAATGTTGTACGACGACATTTTATGTGCACAACATGGTAACATTGTACGGAAATAGTTCCCTCTTGTCCTACACGAGAAGGCATTATTTCATATATGTTACATCAAATAAACTTAGATTCGTGTTTGGACTTCTCAGGATTTTAACCTGCACCAATAATATGTAGGTCAGAACAGTAGCAAGATAAGTGCAATAAGTAAGATATCTGCGGAGAGCAAGAGGGGACTAACTACAGTGCTATGTTGCCACACTGCGAAAATAAAATGTCATCGTATAACATTTTGCCACTAAAATTTTCGTCTTCATTTTAGTCCAGGATTCGTGTGGTGTGCTAATTATGCGTTTGTTTCTTGACATCCTGTATGAATGTATATGCATGTGGTCTATGTATATGAATGTATGTGTGTATGTTTTTATGTGTGTGTGATAAACGGAGGTTTTTTCACGTCTATTTATTCCCCTTGCGGTTCGTATTTCAAAACATCCTAAAATTTCTTTATTAGAATTTGTGTTCGTGTCTCACTTAATTTAAAATCATGACGATATCCTGCGGGCTCGTGCTATGTAAACGAATAATTGGAAACACATTCAATCTTTTTTCACGTCATTAAGGTTAAATTTAGTTTGTGATTCTGGCCTATTCCTAGAAGGAAACACACCTTCAAATTATTAGTTTTATAAGTGGTTTTGGCAGTGTTTTGTTAGGTCAGAACGTCAGTCAGTGTTCTCTTTTACATTGAGAGCCTAGCCTAGCACTTATTAATTTCTATAGGAGATTAATTCCGTTGATTGCAAGGTGTTTATTCATTAGCTTGCTAACAGCAACGCATTGCAGCAGACGGTAAACACCTCTCACTGAGTATGGTCAATAGTTATTGCCCACTGATAAATTTCCCTGTTTATAATTTACCCTCCAACGAAACACAATAAACAACTTTGCCACCGTATTTTAAGTATCTGCTTTTGTACATTTGCCATCCCCTTTAAATAACATGAAGTTTTAGTAGAATAAATAATCGTCATACAAATTTTATTCTAGTTTCTTTTTGTTCAGTATGAAAAGTATATTTGTTAACTGTGATTTTATAATTGTAATACTCAGAACAGTTAATTTGAAGATTCGAGTTCAAATTGAGTATTCATCTGACGAGCGGCGCAGACAGTGATGGTTTTATGGCAGGCCCAGGAGGGTGTCAGCCAAGGAATGACGAAAAAGGGGGGGGGGAAGAGGGCTACTGGCCAGAAGGAGGAGCTTATAGAGGGCTCATACTTTGTATTCATTTATATTTGTAAATAACATTTAAAAAATTAGTACTGTATTTCGATTAAACTAGGAAATGACTGACAATGTAAGTTCAATAAAATTTAATTTCAATTAAATAAACAGTTCGGGACTAACTGCTACACAGCGTTACTTTATTGTCCTCGGAAACGAGCTGCTATTGGCTGACGATTTCGAGGGACATTTTCAGTAGAAGCGGCCATTTTTGTAGAGTTGGGGAACTCGCTAGGTGGTCGCCGAGGAAGGCGGACGTGAGATATAACGGCTCGCGATCACAGGAGTGAATTGAAGAAGCTATATATTTGCACAACTTGAAGTAGCAGGTCTGGCACCTAACTGCACGACGGAGGCTGTCTGGGACCTTGTAATCAACCTTGTGCTGCCGCCAGAGAAGTAAGACACCTGCGTGACAAACATTTGAATAATACTATTTCAAGCAGTCACCGAGAAAATAGGGACCTTGCGGGCGTTACCAAAGGACAATAAATAAAAGTACTGTGTATTGATTCCAGCCATATTTGCCTAATCTTCCTTAGACCTTTGAGTATTTTCCTTTCAAGCCAGAGAGGCGATTTACGAAGTCTCATCTTCACCCTGCTGCAGGACTGTCTGTCTCAAATGAATAATGCCTATTACCGTTAAAATTAGACGCATTCTTAGAACTTCTGTAGGGCCATCGACGTGTGCCGTCATTACATATTATTACGCTGGCAGAAAAACCCATATCACGTGTAGATTTATTTGCATTGGGCTTTGCGTATTGTCGGCAGCGAATTCATCGGAAATTTTAACACACAACTTCACTCAAGAACAGGAATTAGGAAACAAATCGGCCATGGACCATGTTAAGGAACCATATTAGCCTTCGCCTGAGGCGATTTCAGAAAACCACAGCAAACCGAAACTAGGATGGCCGTAGCCAGGGATCAAACCCGGGTCCTCCCAAATGCGAGTCCAGCGTTTTACTGATTCGTTACCTCGCTCGCTCAACACATCTTGCTCAAGAAGTTACTGATCTGTGCATAATTATAAATCTGGAGTAACAGTCACTCGTCGCATCCGTTAGTTTTCCTCCACCCATTCGTCTGCAAATCGAGCGATCCACAACAATCCGTCATGCGTCCGTCGTAATTCCTTTAAATTGCTAAGCTACTGTTGTATAACCTTAAGATTTCTGTGATGTATAAGAATTGACTTATTTATTTAATTATTTTTACAGACATTTAATGAATATATGGTTGGCAATAATTGCAACTTATGATTTTTACTGAAAATAAACTTTGCGACCATAATTATTCTGTACAAATTTATTTACGTTTCGCATTTAATAAGCGTTATGTAAAAATAATTTCGGTTAGTGTTTTAACTTATGCTCACTACCACAAATATATCTATCGTATTGTGAAGGAGAATTTCCATCGCTGTCAGGACAATACTAATAAAATAAATCCAGCCTTCTTATTAATATTTATAACTATAAAACAACTGTAACCAATTTCAAAATGCAACTTATTAGTCAGTGTGCCGACAAAGGTTACAGATCGCCAAGCTTTATAATACGGATGGATGGAAATATTCGTGGTTTCTGATTGGCTGAATGTCACGTGACCAACATACAGACGGGCGACTGACGAATGCGAGAGATGATTGTGACACCAACATTAGTGCTGATCTGTCTTGATGAGACCAACATGCAAAAATTTACTGATATTCATATTCCCACTCGATATGTTTAAAACACAAACGCATCTCACCACAAGTCGCAAAAATATTCATTTTAAAAACGTAAATATTTACTGTATTTGATTACTGAAATGTGAAATTTAAGATATTATCGATTATAATTTACTAGCAAAGTTACAATGCGTATAAAATTAAGGTTCTCTATTTGTGTTTGGTTAAAAACCTCGTGGCAATGTCTTGGAATATTTTAAGGAAGTTGACTCGCTTCAATTACAAGAGAGTCGCTTACGTTGCCTACTTTATAGTTTAGCTCCTAGTTTCAAGATGTCGTCACTACCAGAAAGAAGGCCTAGCGGCCAGGTTAATAAGTATCTGAGGGATTTTCATAGCTAAAACACGATTTCAAATGTATCACTACTGTCCATTCCCAACCATAAATCACGACCTTTCCAAAAATTCTGGACTGTCTTTGTAGTACGGACACGTAAGCTGATAACCTTTGAGCGTGAGCAATTAGTCAACACATCCACCTTTCATACTTCGCCGTTATAATCTCTTTTATGCTCCCATGTTAGTTACTTCAAATTTATTTGAATTATATCACTTGTCATTAATATGCATTTTATTCATTTATAATTGATAAACATAATGTGGTATTTAGTTAATTTTATTGCTGGAATTTTAATAGCCTAGGATTTTGTACACACAAAATAAATGATTTATGCGTTATTTGTCTAGGTTGTCCGGCTAATAAATAGAGAAACTAAATATTTCTGTTTGGTTAAATAATATCTTAAGACTGCATTTGATACTGCACTATAAAGTTTTACATTATGAATGGGTTATCTCGCCAGGTGTGTCAGTTGTACAAAAATTAATTTTTCCATTACGATCTAATGTTGCGGTGTTTTTTATGTTAAATAGACTCACTCTGTAAAACTCTGTAATAATTATAATGGAATGCAGGAGACCTGAAATAATCAACATCGACACCAACATATATTGAAATTCATTTAATTCTCAGCCACAGAAACTTATCTCAGGGTTCAAACAAGATTGTGTGGATCCATTCCAGGTATTCCTAGAAGACATTAGAATCCTACATTAAAGGAACTGAATATTACTATAGACAGGAAATAATAGTATCGCACGTAATATTTAATCATAGATGACCATTACAGTACATTCACAAGATGGTAGTCTAAGTTAATTAATGTTAAAAATTTGAAGCAGGAATACAAAATAATGATATACAATATACTGCAAAATTCAGTCAAGATGGCGGTGGAGCAAGGAAAAACACTGGGGAGGAATATTAAAAGCTCTCTAGCTACTGAAGCCCTAAGAGCTAGGCTACTAGATAATCCCCGTCCCAGAGCCAGACTGCAGCACTTCCAGTCGGCGATCTAGTGTGTAAACCAACATGTCTTGATACAAAAAAATACGGCGGTGCTGGCTGGCCCTACCACAGTAAAGTGATACGTTAACGTTACCAATCTTCTGTAGTAGGAAGGCCCCAGTCCTCCAGTCTACCGGGTAATACGGACATCCACCTCACCCAGATGATCTTCCTTCGGAATGAACCAGAAAGGCGAAGTCGTCGTCGTTCCTTGTATGTCTCGTAGCCTTCCAGCCAGTACATTCCAACTCCGCTTGGTCTCCCAGAGAGAACTCCCCAATTCATTGCTCCAAAGACAATACCGCTTATAGCATAGATATAAAAATTATAAAATAACGTATATTACTCCATTCTTTCGGAGCAATATCATGTCTTATATATAAGACCATGATCGATTATATAATAATAAACAATTGCAATAATAATCACTAATTACAGTTCATAAAATAAATAACAGGATAGTGAACTAACGTTAAAGCATTGAGGAATTAACTTAATAAATAAAATTTTAGTAAACATTAATAACTGCAATATAGGCATGACGGACGCATACATTACAATATTATAGTAATTTTTTCATTTCAATGTGTTAAATACTCTCATATTTTTGTTATTATTTTTTTTTAAATATTTTTATTTTGCATTAATATCAGGTTTGTGCTTACAGATCCAAGTAAATTTAAATGTTTAAATTTCGGCACAAATTAAAATTTGTTTTTATCAGATCACCGCAGTTTTTCGATGGGCATCCTCTGTTGAAAGAAAGGAATGGTTCTAGAGAAATGACAGCCTGGACAGTGTGGAATCGAACCGTCATTAATCACTAACTTAATGCCACACCATAAAACTAGGCGACTTTTGGAATCATTTCAAGGTTTTCTGAAGTATTCCTTAAGATTTAGCTCTAGCCAGCAATGGTCTGTTTCTGACTCTTGAGATGGCAGCACTAAATGTTGTTCGCTCTAACGAAACGCCTGTAGCTAGGCCACTCTTCGTACACCGTCAACTCGAGGCGCTCCATGGTTTGTTATGGTAAGGGGGAGGGGAGGGAAGAGAACATGTACTTTACTCTGTCCCAGAGAGCTATTAGACTCTAGAGATAACGACCCGTCAGTCAGGCTTAGATGTGAGGCCACCTTCCAGGCCGGTTCGAGAGGGTCACCAGCCTTTTCTTAACCTGCTCGCCCAACGAGCTATATAATAAACATAGATGGGCGGAAACAACAATCTCCAAGGCTTTGAGGTGAAGCCCAATTGAACATGGTATTTTGACTCTAGATAAAATAGCGGACTCTTGTTTCCGGTCAAGAGACGAGAGCGATTGTGCTAATTTAAACTTTATTGCAGTATAATATATTACAATAATCATTGGCATTATTTCCTGTGTTTAGCGGGAATATAGTGGATCTATAAAGTAAAAGATTTTATGCGAACATAATGACGGATTTTTAACATAATATAGGCTACACTGCTGTTCGCCATGTTTTCTGGGGTCAAAACAGCCGTTCTATTGGGCTTCACTATACATGATGTAAGTAAATTAACAGCCCAAACTCTAGGAGATGATTACTCATGCAAAATGAAGTAGATTTTGTATTTGACACTTTCATGAAAAGTGAATATTAAGGGTGTAATAAGCCCTTAAAAATTGAGTTTGAACACCATATTTTGTCAAAATATCACAAACGGTTAGGAGTTAAGTTACGATTCTATGAATGGTGTAACCAATATTTAAATCGTTAACATGTAATAATTTCAACCTTCTAACCTCCCCCTTCCATGGCATTAATAGGGGTTGTATCCCAAAACTTGCATGAAATTACGTTAGTGTTACGTTTACGAACCTAACATGTTATAAACTGCATGAAGGACACCTTAAAGAACAAAAAAGGTCCTCTTGTAGCGAATGCCTAGAACGCACCGTTTACCAGAAAAACGTACACAACTGTTCTGTACCTGGTATGCAGGCAAAATGTGCTACTTCTGCTAAGAAATGGATGTGTATAATTAGCTCAGGTAAATGCAACCCGTGATACAGTTATTGAAGCATGTCGCGTAATGCATAAGCTTAAAAACGAAATCAAGCCCACAGACGACTCGGTTAACTTGGAAACAAATCTTCGACCAAGACGTTTTGTCCGCTGCACAGTTGAAACATTGACATGGATTGCCTTAAGGGCGCGCGATCTACCGCAATTTTCATCATCATTATTTTATTTTGTATTTGTACCAGATATTTTTTTTATTTATTTTAGACACAAAATGTGCCTAAGTTTTGCTCTTATGAATTTTTTATCTCTCATAGTTTTCGCGTAATGGCTTGTTAAAGTCATATTTTGCATGTTTCCGTTTTAACGACTACACTAAAACCAACTGATATACCAAACTCAAAAAAATCACAGTGGATAAAGACATCGCAGGTTACAATTACATGCTCATGAAATTAAAGAATAAACATTATTTGTATTTTTAAAAAAAATATTGAACATTTTAAATTTTTACTTTCAGTTTCAGAAATTTTTTAAAATTCAAATAATTTTTATTCTTAAATTTTATGAGCATGTCATTGTAGCCTGCAATGTCTTTATCCACTGTGATTTTTTTGAGTTTAGTATATCAGTTGGTTTTAGTGTAGTCGTTAAAACGGAAACATGCAAAAATATGACTTTAACAAGCCATTACGCGAAAACTTTGAGAGATAAAAAAATTTCACAAGAGCCAAATTTAGTCACATTTTGTGTCTTAAATGAGAAAAAAAATATCTGGTACAAATAAAAAAATAAAAAATGGTGATGAAAATTGCGGTAGACCGCACCCTTAAATATCCACACAGATGTTTCGGATGATGTACGGTATTCAGTCGTATGACCTACTGAACAAAAGTACTATCTGGCCTACGCAAGGTCACTTGTGAAAGCCTTTACATTTGTCACACTAAAAGATTACAATACTCGGATATGTTGAAAAGTTGGTGCACAATGCCGGTAATCAAGGCTGTGCGAAGTTGCGTTCCCAAGGAGCGATACAGAAACGTTATATCTCATCATAACGATCATAACTTATTGCCTACATAACAAGAGGTGTTCGATATGACCTCCTCCACATTCGCAGCATAGCATCAACCTACGCAGTAGCAACCCACGCACACGTTCAAAGATATCTGGGATATCTCGCACATTGTCTGCTACAATTGCGAATCTTGCTACCAAATCCTGCTCGTCCACAATTGGAGTCTGATACACAGCACTTTTCACGTACCCCCACAAAAATGAATCCAGAGGCTTTAGATCAGGTTATCGAGGCAGCCATGCAACAGATCCACCACGGCCAATCAATCTGTCCCAAAACGTTGTATTTAAGTAGTTTCGCGTAGTAAGGGCGAAGTGATGAGGCGCCCCATCCAATTGCAACCACACGTTCCGTCGGATTACCAGTGGTACATCGTCTAGCAGTTCTGGAAGCATATTTCGAGAAATATCCGGTACGTAACATCATTAAGGCGAGGTGGGAGGATGTAAGGCCCAATTAATTCATTTGCCACCATACCTGCACACACATTCACCGAAAAATTCTGTTGGAATCCGCGTTGAATACGAGCGTTTAGATTCTCGTATGACCACGTGTGACTGTTATGTGAGTTGTAAGAACCTTCACGTGTAAATGTTGCTTCATCCGTAAACAGCACGAACGATGAGAACCGCGGATCCTCTTCTGTGCGCTGCACAAAACACTGTGCAAAGGCCTGTCGAGCCAGGTAATCAGCTGGCTGCAACGCAAGTACTTGCGGCAAGCGGTATGGATGGTGAGTATTTTCCCGTAGTACTTCCCACACTGTCGAATAGGACACGTCCATTTGGTGCGCCACGGAGCGTGTACTAGTGACGGGCATGTCGTCGACTTGCTGCAGTAATGCTTCCTCAAAGACAACAGTACGCACATACCTGGGACGGCCAGCATTCCGCATGTTTCTCTGCAAAATGGGAGGTACACAACATTTGCACTTAGGACTGCGCAAGATTTAATGTTGATCTCAGCGTGTTTAAATGCAACTCACCTTGAATCCTCCTGTTTCCCTCAGCTGACGGTCGATTCGTGTAAACGTCCGATAGTCTGGTATCATACGATCGGGAAACCATTCTCTGTAAAGATGCTGCGCACGTTTACCACATCCATTCACTCTGCCATACACAAGATGCATATCGGCCATTTCGGCCCACGTGTAATGTTCCATCCGATACACAGGTAGGCTACTTCACAGAGTAACGCTGACGGTCAAACACTTCTCTCGACGCGTTTCCACCGCTGCTCTTTGGCACGTTAAACACAATGCTAACGTCTATCGCAATTGTAACAAACTACATTCGTCCCATGTTCACATGTACATGATTACCTCCTAATTAATGCAACGTGTCCTACTTCGCCCAGCCTTGTTTCTCTTGTGTAGTAGACCGCAAAATCATCGCCATCAACCTGTTAAGAGTTATTCTCGCCCTAGGGTGAATTCTTCATACGATTGTTGTAGTGAAGTGCGTACATAACATACGTACTGATGCGTTCTGTTGTTTGTTAAGTTCACGTGATTTCTGTCGTCTTAATTGGTACATTTTTCTAAGACACTTTGTTGGGCATGGTTTTGTTTTTAAGCTTATGTAACTGCATTACTCGATATGCTTTAACAACTATATCACGGGTTGCATTTACCTGAGCAAACGGTACACATCCGTTTCTTAGCAGAAGTAACACATTTTGCCTGCATACCAGGTACAGAACAGTTTTGTACGTTTTTCTGGTAAACGGTGCGTTCTAGACATTCGCTACAAGAGGACCTCTTTTGTTCCTTACGATGTCCTTCATACAGTTTTCAACATGTTAGGTTCGTAAACGTAACACTAACGTAATTTTATGCAATTTTAGGGATGCAACCCCTATTAATGTCATGGAAGGGGGTGGTTAGAAGGTTGAAATTATTACATGTTAACTATATCAATAATTAAGTTACACCATTCAAAGAATCGTAACTTAACTCCTAACAATATGTGATATTTTGACGAAATACGGTATTCTATCTCGATTTTTAAGGGCATATTACGTCCTTAATATTCACTTTTCTTGAAAGTGTCAAATACAAAGTCTACTTCATTTTGCATGAGGAATCATCTCATAGAGTTTGGGCTCTTAATTTTCTTACACCCTGTATATTAAGAATACAGGTACAATGATTGTACCTAAAATATCTTCCATTAAAATATAAATGACAGATGAACATAAAGTTTATTAGGGAGTGCATAGTCATGTTGTGAGTATGCTGAAAACGAATGGAGTTTGCATAATTGTGAAATGAAATGGCGCAGATAATTTTCGTCACAGAGCACCATATTGGAGACCATCTTACAAGTTGTAGTTATTTAGGAAGATACCTACTCGCTCACGAAGGTGACGACTCAGATAAACGAATGAAGTCTTGTCGTAAATTGTAATCACAAAATATTGGGCTTGATTTATACCTATCCTGTAAAGGAGAATGAATTTAGTACAGAATTTTCTGGCCATCATAAGATTTTTTCGGTCTGGAGAACTGTACTACCGGTACAATATGAGTGACAGCTTTTATGAAATACTAAGAATTTGCACCCACTTGATTGTATGTAAGCTGTCAAGGGAATAAGGTAAGGTGAAAATATGGTATAAATTGATTAACTCAATGTTTTATTTTATTGGAGAATACGTAATACTTCTGTGTGATTATATTAAAAGTCTGTATGACTGAGCTAAGATAGGGAGAGAACAGAAGATATTATAGTTAGAAAAATTATTAACTTTGAAGATTAGTTTTGGCCAAGTCGTCGGCGACCTCACGATGCAGCAGAAATGTCTTGCTTGAAATTTCACCAACAATACATATAACTGGTACGTGTGCGCCTCTTCTTTACATGACCATTTACCTTATAACTCTTATTCTAAACAGGTCTCTCAATCGTGTTTCGAATGTAGGATGGCATACGCACAATTCTATTTTATTACAAAAAATTTAAACGGTTTCAAAATGGCCTAACGGTTGGTAAAACGCTTTTAACAAAGCCTATGGCATTCAAAATTTCTAACCAGTATCTCCAAAGCATACAAAAGTAAAGTGCTGGGATGAAATATTTCTAAGCACATGTAACTTTAGCTCTTCTGGTGATAGTACATAACACTAAATCGAAAGAAAAAAACATACTATTGAAATTACAGTTTTGAATTAAAAATGAAATTTGTACGGTTTGCCTTAGGTAAAATTTAAATTTTAGTGAAGTATATTATTTGTACTCGGGTTAGGCTTATCTACAATCTAGGCCTAAGAGTAGGCTTTATATTTACTTAGCATTAAATATAGCAATATGTAATATTACTATTACAGACAGCTCCTCCTGCTCTTTTACTATGAACAGTATGTGAACAGAAGGAACCGCAACATATGGCTAATTAGGTAACAAAAAAACAAATTTTGCATAGCTTTAGATCAAATTATCACATTAAGAAGTGTATCAACACGGTCTCTGAAACAAACAAAATACTTAACAGTACACTGTGAAAATATCCTTCGGAAATACTTGTGGCGGCATTATCTGAGTTTAAATCCAGGTAACCACTTTTTGGAAGTGGTGTAGTAACCACACACAGTTACGCAGACTAGCAGAAACATCCCAAGAAGGCAGGCGATGGGGTTCTAGTCCACTGACTCTGCTTCTACTCAGCCAATGATTCTTTCTTGGCGTAGTGCAGATGCATGTAATATCATAGTCTGAATACCTTCCAAGTAATAGTACATACCACGCACATATACGAAATCACATTTGAAAACCTTTAAAAAATAACATTCTTTTAATGTGTTACATTATTTTGAGACAGTAAAAGCAGTGTCTTCATGAATTAAAAAATAATTGTGACAAAATTCACTCGTTAAACATTCTCTTGTACATTTTACTTGAGTTTATTAGTAGTTCAAAAATAATAATAACTCTATATACTACACTAACGTATTTCGTCGTGCACTCGCTCCAAGTTGTTCACTTTTCTTCATTGGTTTGTTGTCTTTGTAAACAGTAAATTAATACCCTGCGTATCTGAGAGATTGGGTAGGACCGGGTGATGTAAAACTTTACTCTTTGGGAATATCATAATGAAAATTGACAATATCTAAAAAGGTTTTTTCAGAACACCATAACCAACAACCCGTTTCCCCCGCCCATTAATTCCGGTGCTGCTCCATACTCACATCATGTCACCCACCACCAGTGCTAAAGACCTCGATGTTAAGCACTGACCAAAATCTCTCACTCACTAACCAACATTAAAGGGAATGACAGGTTTTTATAAAAAGCTACGCTTCACTGCCTAATCATTGTTAAGTCAAATCAGAACGATCTCAATTATATGTACACACTAAACACAACAATAATTACAAATCACAATTATTTCCTATAGATATGACAAAAAAAGAAGGAAATAACACAATTAAAAAATTGACAACTAGCATGTACCGTAAAGTGGATATACATTGCACCAGCATGGGTAACTTTGCATCACCAAAAATATTTGTTTCTAGTTCGTTTGGTGAAATAAAGACACATCACGACTGGATAGTAAAAAAAAAATCTCCCAGAAGAAACTGACAGGATTTGAACGTCATAAAACTAAGTCACCTATAGCAAAATTGAACTTCTTGCTCAACTTTTGATGTCTTCGTCGAGTTTCAGTTGCCATATACAGACGCGACGGGACTAAACATTTCTTGCTTTAACTTACAGGGATCCTCTTCTGGAATACGAATTGGTAGCTTTAATAGAATTATATGTGTCAGTAAATTCAGCGTGGCAGATAGTGAGGATTTTAGTGGCTATTCTTCTCTAGCTTTAAAATTTGATTCTGCTTATGATCATCCCCATATGGTGAAACTTAATTTTTGCTTTGCAGATTTATTTATAAGTTGCATACTGAACTGCATATTGAGACTGATAAACAGTCTGTGGAGAATTTATAGGATTTGAGGCACTAAAGTGTGTGTTTATGTTGTTAGTTACAGGTACATGCTGTGACCCGAATTCTGATTGTGGTGATGTTTTCAGAGTTACCTGCCATACTACACGAGCATTAGGAGAAGGTGGAATGAGTTATCTGATATACGATTGCTCAGTTTTTTTAATTGCGTATACAGTTCCGTCTGTTTCTATGTAGTCATTAGGTGCGTGGTCCCTAGTGTACCGCTTCTTTGGCTATTACTTGGCTTTTTTTTACTAGCCAGTTTAGTAACATTTACTTCTGCCACGTGAATTATTCTGATAAGCCTTTCCTGTTGAGTGGGTTATGAGTGCCATGTGATTTTTCACTATCAGTCATGTCATTATGACATAGCTGTGATTGTATATTATGGAATGGGTTTATTTGCAGAACGTTATTATTCCCAAAATAATTCCGGTTAGGACCATAGCTGCTTTAGTTGGTACAATGGAGGACTGAGGTTCGGTGGAGGTCTGTCCGTACCTTTATTCTGAATGGGTCTTTGGCACTCTTATTGGTCTGGTCCCAAAAGATGACGACAAAAATCTGACAAATTTATTAAAGGACAGTCGACCTATCTATCTTCATATCGGAATGGAAGGAGCGATATATCACTTCTGCAAACTCCTCGTCGTTCATAGGAGCGTTCAGGTGTCTGGTCCGTCCAGATTTTTAACTCAAATGTTTTTTTTTCAAGTGGCCTACCCTTCTTTGGGTTACCCTTCTTTGGGTCATACTTTTCCAGATGGAGCTTTGCCCTCAGATTTACATGCATTCGGGCAATCCAGTACTGATAGAGAAATTCTTGTTTGAATTCTGAAAAGGTGTTGATTTGGCACCGATGATACTTTTCCATGCATTTTAAATAGGAAACTGGATTTTCATTGAGCGAGTTGAAGATGTGGAAGCGGACATGTTACCTCCTTGCACCGAACTCTCGTATTCATCTCCGCGAGATAATGGGGTGGAGTGTGACGATCAATCTAGTTAATTGTGGATTTTTCGTTACTGGTTTATGCAGTTGTGTTGTTTTCTACGTGTGATACACGTGTTTCTCAGTTTATAAGATGTGTGCCAAAAGTAGGTTGAGTGTGTTCAATATCTGAAGCCAACTTTAGTGAAATGTTGTCAAGCTTTTCTTCCATAAGTTTTAATTCATGGTTTACGTGACCAATGTTTTTACTAGCTGCCATCAATTTAGAATTAACTTGTACATTTAGCTGTTGGAAACTATCTGTCAACTGTTCTACTGCATTCTCGTGACTCGTTTCTTCTATCTGCAAGTTGTGAACATAGCTTCGTAATTCTGATACGTTAGTTTGCGTATGAAATGTTTTTACTTTGATTTGACACAGTTGATTTAGAAATTCTGGAATTGTTTTAGACTGATTTTCTAGTTTTTGTTGCTGACTCTCTAGTTTTACATCCTGCGCATCAAAAAGGCGTTCAAGAAGTGTAGACTGTTAATCTAAATTATTATTTACTACTTGCAGCACCATCTGCTGCATAAAATTGCACATGGCTGATTTCAAAAGCTGGATTACACTATCTGTCCTACTATCACTAGCTAAATTGGCCATGCTAGTTACTGAATCGCTACCGCTAGGAATGTTGCTGACGTCTGCAAGTCATTATGAAATGTAGGAGTGACATTACACTGAATCTTATCATCTCCTTCGCTATTAAAAGTGTAGCAAGTTGCACTTATTATTTCCACATTATTAGTGGTGGAATTATCGCTAATGTCTGGGATATTCTGCAGTGAGCTCCTATGAAAGTATTCGTTACTCTCTCCTTCACCGTATATTCTAGCATTTTAAATCTTATGAAATAAGACAAAAATTGTTAACGACTGCTATGATTCTCTTTCTGTTATTATGCTTTTCTTAACTCTTGCCTAACGTAACTAAATAAAATTATCTTAAAATAAAATAATTTTTTGGCAACTAGATAAGTCAGATATTAAAGTTTATTTTAATTTTTTTTTGTGTACAAATGTTTAGGAAAACACGTGAGAGAAAAAACTCCATGTTTATCTATTACACTGGCCTTACCCATTTTTTCTCATTCATAACAGCCTAAGAAATTTACTGTTGATGTAAAATAGTACATTTTGTTTAAATTTTAAAGTACTTGCAAAATAATGAAACCCCCCAGTAAGTTACATCTGGATTTATAAAAATAAAAGATAAAATTAATAACTACTTTATTAAGTTCATGCTTTTAGGCAAACGAAAGGAAAAATGTATGGGAATAGTTAATTAATTTTACGGAGAGCTGGAATACAGATTTCCAAGGTGTAGGTTACGGCATAATTCAACAGAAAAGTCTTTTTTCTTGAAATTTCACAAAAAATATAAATATCTGATACGTGTGCAGCCTCTTCTTTACCTGACGACGTACCTGATAACTCCTATTCTAAACAAGTCTCTCCATCGTGATTCTAATGTAGGGTGGTAGTCTTACAATTTATTTCTTTTACAAAATACTAAAACTGCCGCCAAAAGGTCAAGCAATTGGAGAAATCATTTTTAAACAAAGCCCATGACTTTTAAAATTCCGTACCAATTTTTCCAAAATACAAACATAGCAGTAAAACTCTAGGTTTCTAAGCATAGAGAAAGTTAACTTCTCTTGTGATAGCACATAACACTAAATAGGAACAAATATAAAGTATTATTTTAATAATAACCAAAAGCGAAAATTAAATGTCTGTGGTTTACCTTAGTTCAGATTTAAATTATAATGAAATATATTATTTGTACTCGGGTGAGGCTTAGATACTAGCTAGGCCTATGAGTGGGCTTTAATTTATTTTAGCATTAAATATACTAATCTGTAATATTAATATTATAACATGTACCACATTAAAAATTAAAAGACACAGAGAACTTCTTTAGCTCATTCGGTTAAGTAAACTTTAACATAATGCAAGATTCCACATTTCGAAACCAACTCCCTCTCCGCATTTTGTAGTTTATTAATTATAAAAAATTAACAAAGTAAACCCTACATACAAAGCACACATCAACGTTACAAGCAACATGCACCTGCAGCTTTTAACATAAACAAAGATGGTCGACAACATAAACACCTACACACCAACATGAGAAAAAATAAACAGCAGACACTAAGCTTACCCAAGCAGTTAATATGGAAAACCAAGACGGATGACACCTGGTGGCTAGCAGCAGAAAAAAGATACCTGACACTTGGTGGATTGCAACAGAAATAATGCGGCATATGCTTGGTAACATAAAATGGCTCACCAAAACAAACAACACCCGAAATTGACACCAAAAACAAAATGGCTGGCAAAAATAAAAAAGAATAAAAAAGGAAGAAAAGTCAAAATTAAATATCCGTCAATAGGCGATAATGGTCAAAAATAAAATGGCAGATCCAAGACGGTTGCCTGTACAAAATGGCTTATCCAAGATGGCCAATCATTGCATCACAGCACCACAGCAGCCAGCCCTCTGTCCTAGAACATACACGCGTTATCTCTACAGCTATGATCGAATACTGGCCCACCATCTGAAAATATCACAGTAAGCTTATGTCTTCGCCGACTGTGACAATGATCTGGCGGCGAAGGGGTTTATCATGGCAGGGTATGAATTAAGCCCGTAGCGGCCGAGTGGGCGTGATCACATTGCGCTTTGCCTGTGGATGGATGTGTCGGAGAAAAAAACTCGGTGGTGGATACGACAATGAAGGTCACGATGACGCTGGTAAGGAGTGGCGTAGAATCAATGCTTCGAGTGCCGCCAGTGTAGCGAAGGAATCGGAGGGTGTTTGGATGGTGCATTTGTATGTGTGGGACAAACTAACAGATTAGATCTTTACTGTAATAAGTGAGAGAGCCTTGAAATGAGACATTTTAAGTGTAGACTGGCTGATGTAATTTTGGCACTGTTTCGTGTGAAACAATTGTTTGACGCAATAAAAACTTCAGCTCTTACGCAAATTTAGAAAGTTATTGCTTCACAGTCAGAAAAATAATTGTGTACATATGTTAAGGTTACACAATGTTTACCTAATTTTAAATAGTATCGACAAAACTCAATCAGCCAACATTTTATCGAAATGCAACTGAAAAAATATAAAGAAGTTCTGTTCATGAAAAGCCCATAGTTTTTCGTGTAAATGCAGGTAATAATTTTTCTCCGTTTAGGTCTTGTGATTTACAGTTATTTTATTACATACGTAACCAGAATACATTTACAGTCAAGAATACAAAAAGTGGGCAATTGAAATAATCAAAGTCCACATCGGCAATCATCGACTGTGTGCAAGCGGGAGCCTGGTATTTAGGCAACTTGCAGAACGAATGGCGTTGCGTTGGAACTGGGCTGGACACAAGTTCTATTGTAGGACTGGAGCATCGCCAATTCGCACCGCCCTCAAACGACCAGCAGGTCGATTAGGATCTTTTCATATAAGGTATCTTAACTATAAGGCGTCTCAAGCAAGACTTGCACCGTATGACGCTGAACGAAAAATTCGATTACGTTTCTCATCGTCATAAGCTCCTCGCCGTGCGTAAGACGCCTTAACTTTTACGCAAAAGAACACGTAAGTTGGTACGACTGAGGCTTAGAAGCTAGTGTCGCGTGCAAGAGTTTAAGAGTATTATGACATTTTCTGCTCCAATTAATAAACTGCAAGGCTTCAGATTGTTAAACCTATTTACAAATAGTAACGTTTACTCGTGTTGCGATGGAAACTAAATACTACAGTTCAAAACGAAGAACAACTTAACCTGATAAATAAAAAGAAAAATATTCCCTTATTTGTGTGGATAATAGATGTTCTTTACATCAAATAAAAAAAACCTCAATGTACAATCAAATTGCACAAATATGCGTGCAAACTTATCGTAACATGTACTCGTATTTATTTTTACCTCGTAAACAACGGTTTAAAATAAATTGAAAAATCTTTAGCAGTAAGTAGTCGATAGTCGCGTGGTTATAGCATATAAAGCTGCAAATGAAAATTGTTGAAGTTCAAGTACTACTGCAGCCGAAAACTTTAGTATTATTATTCATATTTCATGTTATATGTATAGTACAATAACAATAAAATGTTTTTATACTTGCGAATAAGTATATTTATTTAATAAGGAATTTTTCCTTATACGTTAATGTAATTTACTTCCCTTACATTTATGTCAATTTAACTTAAATTTTCGTGAGTCTGGATTTAATAATAATTAATGTTTTTATTGCGCAGTGTACCGTTCCTCAGCAAGGCAATTCAATGGTGCATTTGTGATGGGTATCAAAATTATAGCTCGAGCAAAATTCCTGAATCTCCTGCATATTTTCTGCGTTTACATCATAATCTGAGAAATATGTGTGCTAATATGCTAAGGCTGTAAGACTTATGCTTTATACGTATACTGTTTCCTTTCTAATGTTAGCGAACCTAGAAGATACATAGCTGAACTTATATTAACGAAGAGGAGCAACTTTCACGTAAGTTAATATTTTATTACATTGAAATATATTTAGGTAACTTATACTATAGTACGTTCATTGTATGAGGGAATCTTTTTGAAAAAGCCAGTGGTGACAAGCTCGTATCTAAAATTGTTTTCTGTGGAAGTAATTGGATGGAGGTGTGTGTTTAAAATTTCAATACTTAAGTTAAAAAACAATAGCATTGTGATACTGGTTTTTAATGCCACAATTAGTGAATATTTTTACTCATTGAGGCCACAATAAAACTTAATAACTTGTTTGTATGTACTGCACTGGTATTTAAATGGGTACCTATATTATTTTTAAAAAAATACTGCAGCGATTTCCTGAGAGATCCTGTACACAACATTGCCGCCTGCTGACCGCATACGTGAGTGGGCAGTAAATGTAGGCGAAAATGTGTGGCAAAACTGACAGAAAAAGCTAATATGGATTTTTTTTATTTTTAAAAATTTGTTGTTGTACGCGTAACGCAGATAACAATTAATAATGATAACATTTTTGCTAAATTTATGAAAATGGATTTGATACATCTCACACTCAACTGTTCTGTAGATACGTTAACCACACGTACACAGCACACCAACAGTAGCCTAATGAAAGCATTTGTAAAGTATTAAGAAATTTACTGTACTTTCTATATTTACGTAAACAAAATAAATATTTTCCATTTAACTTACGAAATAATATCATTACTTTCAAGTAAATTTGTAATTTATGCAACGTAGTTAAGTGGTTATAACCTCTCCTAACCTCTCAGTGGTTAGGACAAATGTGAGGCTACCCAATCCTTTTATTATCTGTGTTAGTATTTTTATATAAGTTTAGACGCAACATTACTTATATCAGTTGTGAAACGACTACGTTTCGCAAACCTGTGTTCCGTTTATTGTCGGTTATGATGTACAACTTAACTGAGGCACATGTTTTTGGGCGCTTAGCTGCGACTGTGTTAAGGCGTGGACGTCTTAAGGCACGTACACACTACGCTGACGTTTCGTGTTAACTCGTATTAACACGTGTTATCACATCACGTTAGATCGCGACGTAACATTGCGAAGTGTTCACATTGTTCTGATGCTGTGTTTAACTATCAGATAACGTGTTGATACGTAACAGGACGCACAGTTTTGTGAAAAGTAGTTGAAATTGCTGAAATCGCTCTACTTATAGACGAACTTGATGAAGAGGAAGCACGTGTAGTAGCAGTATGCATCATGTTAGCTCAACAAAATTAAAGAGAGTGGGTGCATCCCATAAAAGCAGACAGGCCAACAATGGGTGAAATTCATCATGTTATGCCACAGCTTCTGGACGACAAGGAGAGGTTTATAATGTACTACTGCATGAACAAAATATTAGTTTTATTAGCTACTATATATGGCAGCTCCGAAACTGAGGAAGTGTGAAATTCAGTTAAGAAGGAGTGTATCAGTTGAAGAACGACTCGCTGTGTGTTTGAGGTAAGAAAAACTACAATTATGTTACTGAAATATTTACTGTTTATGCACACACATAATGAATCAATTTATACGCTGAATTAAACTATCCAATGCTGTCTGAGACATGCTGTATTCGGAAAGCTAGTTTTCTGGTCTGGGACATGTATTGTGGTCAACATCGTGTTGGGAAGGGGCACTGTGTCACGTGAACTAGTGTGTGCAGAAGAATGTGAGGAGGGCAATGTGTTTCAGGACTATAGCTTGTTTGGGAAAATTGAATATTACGTAACTCAGCATGAAAGACAACATTACCCATTTCCATTTTCCCTCTAACTTGTTCCTCACGAGTAAGTCGTTTGACAGTTCCACCCACGCTTAAAAAATACAGGCCTGTCTCGTCATGGAGATTATTTTTGTGTTGAATAAGTGCAGCAACATTGAAAAGATATTGAGACCTCTCACAAATGTTATCTTTCACTACTTTGACCATGTCCTGAAGGATTGAGTCAACCGGAAGTTTCTTCTTTTTTTGACGCACGTTCATGTGTGGAAGGTTGTTGACAGACGTTCGCGGGGGTAAAGGTGGGGGAACATGGTTGGTGATGGTCTGATAAGTGCTTTGAGAAATATTTTCCGTTTTAGATATAACCTGCAAACTGTTCACGACCACGACTTACACGTGAATATACAGCAACTCGTAAGTACGCAGTAGTTCTATTAGTTGCTCCTCCATTTTAGCGTCTGATGCCTAACACGTCTGACGAAAATCTCGGATTCCAGATCTTGTTGTGACACGTGTTACAGCGTGTTATGAAGCGCTCTGCATCAGTTTACGTAACAACACACCATAAAACGTCACAATACAACAATGTGTTCACTCCCATTTAAATGTTATGACGACTTTTTTCTGTAACACATGTCAACAAGTGTTTACACATGTTAATATGTGTAAACACGAAACGTCAGTGTGCCTTTACCAAAGTAACGTTTGTGTTATGACGCGGCCGAAAAAGATTCGTAATCGACCTGCAGGCACTATACTGGCTGAACAAATGCGTCGCACAAACCATTTAGTAAATTCAAAAGTGACACATGTCAACTTATAATATTCAAAATAAGATACAAAATTTTAATTGTAAAACACAGTAATGAAGTTACGAAAGAGCAAAAATATTCCGTTAACCAGATAGTAACAGTTACTTATATTGTATCAAAATGTTAATATTCAATGCACGTGTGTTCTCATTGGGTCTATGTCAGTTCTACGACTCGTCTCTTCCCCGAACGTTTTTTTTCCTCTCCCCACTACGCTGGTGGTTGTACGAGGGGGTGTTTCGGGCGGTGACACATGATGGAAGCTGTGACCAATAGGGAGGTTGTTTCTTTTTTCTTTTCTTCGACGGTGCGCGCACACTCATACACTGTCGCGGAGAGGTGGAAACGACGAAACTACTTCGACAAAGTATTAGGAGACAAGCACCGAACTGGAGGTGTGTCGAGTGCTCGGTCGAGTCACAGTCTTCGGCTATGTTTATTCTTGAAAAGTCACTTCGCTGTAATTTCGACTCATTTTGATAACATACCATAAGCGGGGGTGACTTTGGGACACTTTTAGACAATTTTATTTTTCAGGATGGTCTACTGTGAGACAATTTTATTTTAATTTCATACAGACATTTATTATTTGGATTTTATAGCAAGTAAATTTCTTTACTCAGAGCTGCCATGCATGCGAAAAATGT